>UZAE01013270.1:5317-24463 GCA_900617975.1 Rodentolepis nana | reverse complement strand
GGGGGGGGGGGGGGAACAGAAGAGTGTTTCAAAGATGTAAAAGAAACAGACCGACACAAAGGCAGAAAAAAAGGTTCAGAGGAGTACTGTGGAGGTGCAGTGGGGTGATTGTAGTTTGAAGTCAGAAGTCAACTGCCGGTTGATAGACTTGATGGTAATTGAAGTCAGAAGTCAACTGCCGATTAATAGACTTGGGGTCATGATAGTTTGAACTCAGAAGTCAACTGCCAGTTAATAGACTTACTCATGGTAGTTTGAAGTCAACTGCCAGGTAATAGACTTTAGTTTGAAGTGAGAAGTCAACTGCCGATTGATAGACTTTTATTTGAAGTCAGAAGTCAACTGCCAGTTAATAGACCTTTTCAGTCAGAAGTCAACTGCCGGTTTATAGACTTTTTTGCCGTTTGAGTAGTCAGAAGTCAACTGCCGGTTAATAGACTTTTTTGTGAAGTGAGAAGTCAACTGCCAGTTAATAGACCTTTTTGCGTTGAAGTCAGAAGTCAACTGCCGGTTAATAGAATTTTTTTGCCGATAGTTTGAAGTCAACTGCCGGTTGATAGACTTGTTTTGCCGTATGAGTATGCGTTGCCCAGGGTGCACCACGTGGAGGTAAGTCGATCGCACACCCCAGGTAGTAAAGGTAGCTCAATTTGTTTCTGAAATACTTTGTTAGAACTTGTACTGCTTCGAGTTCAAACTCAAAGTATTATTATGACAATAGGTACTTTGGAGCTTTGTGTGTAACTTCAGGAACTTAAGTATTTCTACTAAAGGACTTCTTCAACTACGAATCTTATTGTCAAGTCCATATGCTTGATAACCGACCTTTTAACGTAAAATAAAGAAAGATATTTGAAGAAAAGAGAGTACTCAGGTTTTGAAAAAGTGCATACAGAGTAGAGACCTAGGAGAGACGTATAATTATTCGTCACGAAAATCAATACGTTCTTTTGTAATAGACTATCAATCGGCAGTAAATTTCATTCTCGACAAACTGACATTTTCATAACTATGCATTTGAAGTCGCCATTGTATCGGCTGTAAAGGCAATCTTAATCAACCAAGAGCTGATATAGCCACTGGTGGAGCGGTGTGTTTGATAAGAAATAGCCTATGAAGAGAATCGCACGAAAGCGCATTAGACTTCGATTTCCAAGATTGGATTTTGAACTTTGGCGAGGGTAAGCGTGATGAATACAGCATTTCGTTCCCAATTTGCCCGTTCCAGTTTCTTTAATTTCCTGTTAGGCCCGCTCTACTGATGCTTGAGAGGGTTGTCCACAATCAGAAGTCAATGGCATTTTGCCATGAAAGTCATAATAGTATTGCATTTTGAAATGCTGAGCCATTCCAGGTAACACCAAGTAATGTTGCTGTGCTTTTCAACGTAGTGAGGAAGGAGTGCATTGAAGGAGCACCACCGATCACGTTGAAGACAACCAATTGGTAAACGCTGGACATCGTGGAGAAAAGTTCCCTGTAATCTGGGGAGGAAAGATGAATGTTTTCTCCTCTCTTGATGTTTCACATCCTCTGATGCATATATAATCGCCTCCTTTCAACCTCAAATATCAGCCTCTCACTTTGATGACATACGCTAGTTAAGGTTGTCATAACTCTCATGAAGTTGAGCAGTTATTCGAATCGAATTCCTTAACCCCCCAATTTATCAACCAGTGCCATTGGCCACTCCACCTCATGGGCACTCACCGATGAGTATTGAACCAATTATCTTTTATTATCGAGGTCATCGGGGTAAAACGGAGCATATGTCTTCCTTCATGATTGAAAAGAGGGACTACTTAATCAACTTTCGCGCTTAATAAAGTCCACAGTAAATATTATCCCCATCTTTTGTAGCATTCAAGTACCCCATCAGTATTACAACGTTTTATGAGTTTAAATTCAAATCATTATATAACTTCACTCACACTTTCACGGACCAGTTGTTATTCATTTCATGCAATAAGTAATAATCGCAAGTAAAGTTATGAGGTGCAAATTTGGGAGGCAGAACAAGTTTTATGAAATTGGGTTGGGAGAAGCTCGAAACAGTAGTTGCTTTGCAGGCATTAAGAATGGTTGAGCCTTTTTCCTGCATCGTTAGGCCACACGAATAAGCCTCGACTTAGCTTCAGTAGCCTCTAGAGCAAGAAACTCTAGTTTGGAAAGACTCCCGATTTTAGCTAAAGAACTTCAGTGATGTAGAGGAAACAGACGAAGGAAGTAGGGTAAGTTTATTCAGCTAAAGTGCCTGTGCGTGTGTGCGAGTGTGATGTCGACATGTTACGATAAGCCTGCATGTTGACTGTTGATTATTGATAGTTCGAAGTGTTTCCGCACTCCTGATTTCATTTACCTCTTAACGCAATTAGCCTCATGGTCACACGTTCCAGAATGCTCGAGTCTACTTGTACACTTCACAATTCTCACCACTCAACTGGTAATTTCACAACTCGATGTTGAAAGAGCTCCATTCAAGTCCAGAACTTGGCTTTAACAAGTGCATCCTCCAACGCTAATTCATCCCATAAGCGAGTATATTTGAAGAATTTTTCAGAATGCAAAATTAAATCAATCGATTAGTGAGCATACCGATATGAATCTAAACAAACTGGGATTTTAATAATTCCCAATCGCTTATGTTTCGACTAAAGTGAATGTGTTCAAAAATTTGAAATGCGTAGAGAGAGTGGGGGAGAGACGGAAGTTGATGTAGCAATGAGTCTAGTCGAGCTTCCAAAGCAGATGTTTGGAATGCGGGTGGAACGAAAATGTACACAAGCTGCTCGGGTTGAATGTTCCAGTTGTAGTAGGTCAGGAAGCAACAAGAATTAGAATTTTGTCTCTGGAACTTCGAAAATTGCATTCGAACAGGTGGCACAGACTAATACCAAAATCGTTAGGAAAGACTTATTAGGAACCTTCCCACCCCATCTGAGACTTAGTGGTCGCCTCTCAGGGAACTAATCATTTTCCTCAAGGCTAGGAGAACGCAAGTAATAGGCAAGCAACAGTCATTGAGAAAATCGAGATAAAATGAGTTGAGTTTTAATGCAATTAAGTAATAAAGCCCTAATGAAATGAGACGTGAAAGGAGGGTGGGGGGTGAGGGGGGGTGGGAAGGAAGGGGGGAGGTATTCAGAGATGGAGTCAGAAATTATGAGGAACACACACCTACACTAGTGATTTGGCTACATGGAGAGAGTTGGCTGACTTCGAGAGCAATCGAAACTCCATCACTTGACAACTATGACAGTACTCAGATATGGAGGTGTGTGGCAATCTTAGTACAATGAGCTACAATTTGAGCAATCGTGGAAGACATAGTAAATGGCAGAATGAGGAAATTAACCTGTGAATAGCTGATCTTCTGCGTTTATCATACCTTCTCATTGTCTACTCACCTCATTCCTCATTTTAAACAATTAGTCCTTGTGAGCTTGTTAATTCCCAGACACACATTCACGAACCACCAACCTTGAAATGGATTGAATTGGTATCCTACTGTGAGTGAAATCAGAACTGAACTTTACAAGCGGTAGCCAGAAAGGAACATTGAAACGTCCATAAGGTGGTGAGGAAGTGCTGACTGACCTTCCCTTTTCAACGCACCAGAGTTTGGAAGGTTACGTATTCATTTATCCTATTCCCAATCTTACTATGATCTTAAGCAAACGGGCTTATTATTGAAACGTAATACTTTGGTGAGAAAATTGCTTTACACGGTATGAGAGCTCCACCATCATGTTTGCTCTAACCACAGCACGTACATTTAAATGAATGTCCAAATTGTTGACCACGTTTATGCCATTAAACAGCCTGAGTAGCAAACGCGAAATTGAATGTGAGTCTGTGCCATTGGTAACAAAGTTCAACAAGCTCGAATGCCAGTGCCGGCAAAGCTGAAAATGTCATTGACTATGTGAGGGCACACAACTCGATCGTCAATGTGATGCCCGATATCCCAGAGTGATGAAATTCAATCTAGCTAAAGAGTGACTACAAAAGCTAGCTGTATGTACAATGCACCATCCCCTTAGAAATGACAGTTATACAAATTCGAACGCCATAATTTATTAAATTACATTATTTTACATAACTACATCAGAGAGGAGGATGCCGGGTTAATGCATGAAGGAGTGGCTGTACAGCATTACGAAGACAACACAGAAACAGCCCACCATGAGACCAGCGAATTCCAGGAGGAACACTACGAGGGAGGACTTGTTGTGCTTCTCCGCCTTCTCCAAGGATCTGCGAAGTTCGGGCAACTGTAAAGCAATAAGAGTAGGCAGAGTTGAGATAGTGTGTGGGTGGGAGGGAGGGGGGGGGGTTATGAGAGGAGGAAATGATGAGTAAAGTGTAAATTAAGAGCTAATCGATTCTCACCATGTCTGAAAGACTGATATAAAGGAAGACACCAGCCATGGCAGCAAACACGTAGAAAGACCCGTCTCCAGAAGCCTCACCAATTAACAATCCAACAATCATACCAAGGTATGCTGAACAGGCAGATATGAAGTTGACACAAAGGGCTGCTTTGATAGAGAAGCCAGAGGAGATGAGAACAGCGAAATCACCCAACTCGTGGGGCAATTCTTCAAGCAGGACACAGAGAGAAAGGGTGAGACCGATCGAAGGACTCTGGGTGAAACCAGCTGCAATGGCTATGCCATCCATGAAATTGTGCACTGAATCACCCAATAGGATCATCCATGCCACAGGCTTGACTTCAGTGAAATTGGCGAGAGTGCAGCAAGGACAACTTGATGCCTTCGCGACTGCCTGCTCTTCTTGTCCTGATGCACTGCGTATGTCAAGAGTAGCTGCATGGCAATGCTAGAATGTGGAAGAACAGCCAAGATTAGCACTGCTTTTTGCCTTAGAAGAGAATGAACAAAATGTTGGACACATTAAATTTACCTTGTCATCGTCATCAGAATCACTCTCGGACACCTCTGCTGCTCTCTTCAACTGCAAGCATCAACAAATATCGAGGTTAAGAACGAATATAGCCATTGTGGATAAGTACAATTGCTGCACCCACCTTGAATACTCGAGGAGCAATAAGAAGTAGGTATTCAATTATGAAGAAAAGATATAGACCAGTAGGAATGAAAGCCAGTTTGCGAAGATATCCGAAGCCTTGTCCACCGAATTCCAAGGGAACCTCCTCAAGTCTCAAAGCCTATAAAGCAGGACAGACACGCGAGGAAATGAGTAACTTCCTAAGCTGTCTTCATGAAGGCGAGTAGCTTGTTACAAATGCACTTACTTCAGGAATGAGGACCATGACGGCGGCAGCGAACAAGGCACTAACAGCCAAACCAAGCATGAAGTTGAGCAAATAATGGAAGTGTCTCCAGCGTTGGATAGGAATGCAAGCAATGCCGGTTAGTGAACAGAGGTTAGTCAGCGACACACCAAGAAAAGCGTATATGAGAACTAGTGGAAAGAGGATAAGTAAAGAGGAGTGTCATTACCCATCGAGAAGTTTTGTTCCTCGTGTTCTTCGTGATCATGAGAGTGACCGTGGTGTGAATGTCCATGGTGAGAATGGCCGTGATGAGAATGTCCATGGTGAGAATGACCATGGTGAGAATGACCATGAGCGCCTTTGCCGGCAATTTCGAGCAAATAGGTTTCATGCTTGTCGTCTTTCTTGGAATAGACTGAGAGCATCGAGTAGCCTTGCCCGATTTTCGGAAGCTTTAAAAGATAGTTAAATAAGTAGGAAGAAGTGGAAGGTAGTGCGCATCAATCATGGTAAAGATAACTTACATTTGGTAGAGAAATGGATGCGATGGGGAAGTAAGTGAAATTTGGGTTCTTTATTTTTTCATAAGTGAAGACTCCTTGTGTATAATTGGCGAGGGTATAGTTGGGTACAGAGTGAATAATGAACTTGGCGTGATTCACGGAAGGACCATGGCACAAGGCGCCAGTATACAAAACTGTTAAAACAGCAAAAAACAAAATGGAACTATAGGAGGCAGAGCTGACCATCATGTCTCCGAATAACACAACTGAAATAGTGCACTCAGATAGGCCAGATTTGTTCTGCTGCACTAGCTAATTAAAACCAAAATAATCAAATTGTAGTTGAAGTAAATTTAAAATAAATTTTAAATAAAATCGAGATTTTATAATTTTTTACATCAAAATAAATGTTATGTGTTGTAATTTATTAGACTATATACAAGTTTGTATATATTTTTGATTGAAGGCAAGTTTAGTGACTAAGGCTGACTCTTAAAATTTCCTGGTTTGCCCAAATGGCGACTACCCTGTGCTTGTTTCGTCAAGTAACCCCATTTGGTCTGCATATACCCGAATTGGATCATTTATATTTGTCATATGTTTTTCATCAACAAATATTAAATTAATATGCATTATATATGATCCAAAACGGAAAGATTAGACAAATTCTCCTTGGCTGCACAATTCTCAAATGACTAGATAATATGGAAATGACATTCCTTGGAGAACTTTGCCCTGTAATCGTTTAAACATCCTCTGAATTCACTTTAATCAGACATTCTTCAGATAATATTGAAGGAAAGTCTGTGTTGTCGGTTTTTCAATGTTGAGATTAATTTTTTCGCAGTTTTCAACACCCGCACATATTAATGCGATGAGTTAATATATTAATGCTTAAGTAGACGTTGTCAGACGGTCACCATTTGATTGTTAGTGAGGCATGAATGACTTGATTTATTTCGCCATGACTCGTAGCTACTTAAAAAACTCTAAATAATGTGCTTATAGAGACATCAGGAGGACTGTTGCATGAGCATAAGAAATCAAATCTCCACTCCTAGTTTTGAAATAATTATTTAATTTGTGCTATGTCACATCCCACAAGTCTTCATAATTACAAATCCCATGTTGACTTCTGCAGATTTGCAAAATAATTTCATTCCGATATTGTTAGGGAAGTATCAAGTAGCAACAAACATCATCCATACCAATTTCCCTCCTGCTGCGTTCTTAGTGGCATAGTTCATGTGCATGGGGCATTAAGTCAATTGGAGGTGATGAAGCTTTGTTAATTCTTTTAATTCTCGTTATGGAACTTCTTTGGAAACCAGACTTCTTTTCTTTTCCTACCTCGCCATTACTAATGCCTAAGAATTCGTGAACAATCAACAATGCATTTGTCAATTCAACTGCATCTTGCTCGTTCTCAAGATCATTGCTCATATTTTAATGAAATTTAGACAACTCTTTTCACGAGTATGCCCTTATCCACTTTGTAATGTATGACTCTTCCGTATCGTGGTAGGGTTAGGAGTTCTAGTTCTTTCTACTGCTACAAGATTCCCGCCTACAGGATATACCCAAACGTAAACATTTTGGCTATGATTTTTGTTTGTTCGGACTCGTGCCAACTGGGAAGCAATGTATGCTACTGGCTCTTTGTGTAGAAGAGTTGTGCAGTGCACAACTATACCAGGACTGATCACAGAAATCTTACTCACCATCAAACTTTTGTAAATGTCAGTTCAAGTGTGCAGTAGCCCCTCAGTCAATCAGGAGTCGAGTTTATGCAGGGTTTGAATGACATCGGCAGTCTTTGCTGACTGAGTGTGTAGGTAGTTTGACGAGTATATGAAACGGAGCGTTCGAGGTGAAAGACGCCTGTTGCCTGTGTGACAATTTCGCGAGCAATGTTATGCTGTGGAATTTCGCCAGAAAGGATTAGTAAGGTTTAGTCAATACCTATTCATGGAGCATTCGCTTCAGGTATAGTTGAAATGTTGCTTGGTTAATTGTATATGCAAATGCACGGTTTTCAAATGACTCTGATGTCTTTTTTAGTTGTTTGAAAAATTATTGTATGGATTCGGACCGAAGTTATTTAGGCCAACAATTGCCCCCCCCCCTATGTCTTTCGATATTGCCAAGATTGTTTGAAACCTCTCTCCACCCTATCTGCTCATGATAATTGAAAAAGTGCATTCTCATCAATGTATTTTGATGTAATTTTGGCACGATCTGCAAGTGCACGTATTATTTGGTGTTCTAATTTAGGGTCGTTTTTTGAAACAATTGTACTTTGTTTAGTTACTTGAGGTTAAATACTGGTGGAGGTAGTGCACTCCAACTGACTACTGAACTCAAATTCAAATCTCTGACGAAATTGAATTGGCTTTTCATTTGTGAACTTCTCAAGTTCTTATGTTTTGCAACAGTTCCATTATAGTCTAGTTTTTTACTAGTATATATCAATAGCTTAGCACAATTTGAAATTGTGTGAACTGTGGAACGAACAACCATTGATTTGCGACTTGCACTAATAGATGAATTTGAATTCGAAGTGAAAATTAGCCCCACCACCATATAACCAAGTCTCCAACCGAAATAACCTCTACCAGTATTCTTTAGTCCAATTGACAGGACAAGTCGGAGTAACTAGAGCTCACAAACAATGTGTTCAATTTTCATCAACAAAGTTTTCATGTCTCATTTTCTTTTCCCAGTTATTGATGTTCCATTGGAGGCTTGAGGAGATTACTTGACGATTATTTACGCATGGTAGGAAGCCGAGTGCAGTTAGTTGCATAGAAATCCTCATCCCCATGTGGTCGAGCAGTCTTATCAATTTCCAGATGCATGCGACCCGGTTGTCTAGACGAGTTCCCTACCAATACACCCGTTAATGTTGTCTTCTTATTACGAAAAACGGGGCGTGCGATAGACTAATCTCCACGTCGTGCACCCTGGGCAACGTATACTCATACGGTAAAAATGTCTCTCAGACCAGCATTTGACTTCTGACTTCAAACTACCATGACCCAACTGTATGTCATATTCGTCCCTTTCCACAGTACTCGTCTTGTCTTTTCTCTGCCTTTGTGTCTGTGTCTGTCTGTCTCTCTTTTACATCTGTGAATCATTATTCTTTCCTCCCTCTCGAATTTTGTCACTTTGATGTTCCTCCTCCTATCAATGAAGCCCGGAGTCAGCTAAAGGCCAATTAGAACTATCAAAACGCCTGTCATTTTAAATAAATGTATAAATGAATTATTACGAAAAACAAAGCCTGCTCGAGAAGACACAGTGCCCCCTGGGAACTAGACTGAAGCACACATGAGCACTCAGAGTTGACTAATGGGCCTTATAAGCACTGGTCACAGTTGCTCTTATTGAGAAATTCGTGGACATAGGTGAGACGTCTCCTTCCTCTCTACACCTAGATCGTTTGCTTCGTGGGCCAAGTATTTTTATCTCCCAAAGGACTTTACTGACTTTATGCCTTTCACGTCTACTCGTCTTATCACTTCCTAGAGATGTAACAGCGTCAGGCACAGCTCTTAGAAATTGATGAACCTCAACTGAGCAAACGTTCAACCAACTTGACTAGATGCATCAGCAGTTGACTAATTCGTGAAGGTCGTCCACATATTTCACGACTCAAATAAACTAAACTTAGTCGATGCAGCACCTTGACAAAGCAATGACGCATCACACTTAATAATATAACCATGCATGGCCAAATCCATGAGATTATAACTTGGAGGTGTGGATCTGTGTATTTACTTCGTCGCCTCTCAGAAAAGGTACCTTATGTTATTGCCCCAGAAGAAGTTGCTATCAAGAAGAGGTGAGATTGAAATGAAGGCCGATGTGGAGGAAAGCATTCTTGTGCATTGAGTTCCACACACTCTTTGCATACCTTAAAAGCGGACGCTGAATGCCCGTGTTGATTGGTGCTCCAGTGGAAAAAATGTTCTATTTATGGCACGGAAGTATTGATTCCTTTCCTCGATCATATTCATATGCATTCATATTCACATTTCACCGTATTTTCTTCACAATTCCTTGAGGTGGAAATTAAGCCTTTAGAGATGGGTTTCGTCATTGTCACCTTTGTTGAGTGCAACAGTTCAGCCAGAGTGTAGGGCGTTTTGGTGTCTTGAGGGATTTCCACCGGCCATGGCGTTAGGTACTATTTTCTGGTTCTCTTTGTTAACTCATGACTCGAAGTGAGATTATCGAGTAAGATGTCTGAGAATATTTGGCAACCTGACACAAAAGCGAATTCTATTGAGATGTAGCGTAGTTTTGGAACTTCCCAGATGAACCCATCGAGATAATTCTGCACTCGTCATACCTCTACAGGAGCCTCATCTTAAGGCTAATCTTGCCCACTTTGCTCACAAGGACCCCAATTGCGTTGTTCGAATATAGGCCTCTACTCAAAACTTCAGGATACAATGGGGTGCCCAATGTTTAATTAATTATTACAAGTGGAAAGTTGACGATTCACGATATTTTTGAGCATTCTCAATAACTTCGCAGCTGAAATCCAGAAGAGATTGTGAGCACCAAATATTTATCCACTCACGCCTCAGTATTTGATAAATCGGATAAGGTTAGCGAGAGTAATCAATGTCTTAGCGTAACTCATTGCAATCTACCAAACATTACGATGTGATTTAGCCCCCAATTTCATTACGCATCACTCTTATTTTTGGCATATTATTAAAAATCAATTGCAATGTTCTAAGGTTTAAATGGTCATTTGCGAATGGACCAGTCAGGTAATCTAGACTTAAAATTACTGACGGGTTCGCAGTCAATTTTGTTTGCATTTAAAGACCTTAAATTCAGATTACCCAAATGCCATTTCGTACTTGCCTTCACTGGTACCATCTCCAACTTTTGAGCTCGAATTCAACTTCAAATTTTAAGCGACTGTAAACTAATCTTATTTCGAGAGTATGAAGCATTGAGTATGACAAATTTGTTTAGTTAGCGATTTGTTAGCACCTCGGAAAACGAGGCAAGTGACTTCGACATACTTGGCAAAAGAAGGTGCTTTGAACTATGACAATATTAGTGAATAAGGTTAGTTTAAGGAGTGCGGGGATGGGTGTTTTTTTCCGAATTCGTGTAATCGATTTTAACTATCGATTCTGGATATTAGAGATCTTAAAGCATTGGCTACTCCTGAAATACTTATTAAATAAAATAACCAAGTAAATCCATCCAAATGTAGTAACTTCGATATGGGTCAATAATCCTCGTGATGTAGAAACCCGTTTTTGGTCCCATGTAGAAATTAAACGAAACTAAATTGGTTTTCTGGCCTCAGTGCTGCACTTAACATTTACAATTGTAAATAATAATGCACGGCAAATAACCATACATCTAAACATGGATTTGTGTTAAATCCCTATTTGAACTGAAAATATGAACTTACATTCCCGATTACCTAGGTTCCCCTAATTTATCATTAAAACAACCCAATGAGGTGAATTTAACTGTATGACTAAAGCTAGTGGCATATCTGCACACCGGCCCAACGAGTGGTGTGATAATTTTGCAAGAGTCACAAATTCATCTCTCTGCAAAATCGTGCGCCGAACACCCCATTTCCATGTGATCATTGTAAGTAAAGTGGATCATGAATTTCCAACAAGTGTTCCCTAAGTTGATGCTAATATTTCCGAGGGACTAATCAAACCCACTTCAAATATTCTTGCTTTACATTCGGAAGTTAATTGTTCTTCCTAAGTGAATGTGAATTGGACACGCCTAGATAGTCACGTACACACTGATCTGTGACAGCCAATAAGATGACTAACCGAACCCAATTGAATTACTGAATTCCCCTATGCAATATTTCCTAACCCACTAGATATAAGTGGAACTCGATATTCACGTGAGAGTTGACGAGTTTATTCTGAAAAATCAAGTTGCCACTTCGTCAATCGTCATCAATAAATCTTTCGTCTGTGTACACCCTCTCTCTAGTCTACTCTAAATGTTAAATTAGATCGCTACAAGCGTGACTGGCCTGTACACTTAGTCTACACTCTCCATCATGAGAGTCATATCAAACCCGAAGGAGTTTACCGGATCATGCGACACGAGTGTACCAACACCCAAAATAGGAGGCTCCATCTCGAAGTGCTTGACAAATGCTGCCACCTTCTCCGGCGTATCCACTGGGTCGTCAGGTAACCCACACTGAAAGCAAGAAAGAAGATTAGGTAGTGGTGGTGTGGAAAAATAATCAATAATGGTCATGGATACTGCCACGACCGATAGGAAACAGTCATCTCTCCACACATCCAATTTACTCAAAAGGGCTGAACAAGAAAAGCAAACAAATATGAACTTCCGCTCTCATGAGATACCACACTCAACTTCAGCCGTACGACGACAATATGAGATGCTTTAATCTCATTGGTGGTGAAATCAGGCACAGTTAGACTAACACTTGTCACAAGAGAAAACAGGGGCTATCAGATAAGTGCGGACAGCCTTCACAGTCAAATACACCCTTTATGATGTTCAAGCCCGACATTACAACGTTCCTGGTAGAGATGAGAGAAAGAACACACGAGGAAAATTATGGTAGACATAGTAATGTCAGTGCTCTTTATATCAGGGCAATATTCAATCTATTGGAATACATAGAAATACCACTTCCTGGCTCTACAAGTGTATTAAGGAAACTACATCGCTTGCTCTTCCCTAATAACCATTGATCTTAATGAATATGCTCAATGAAATAGAGAACGGAAAATACCTTACGATGGTGGTATCCTCCAAGCACAACTTGAATGTTTACTTTAAATGATACGCACACACATAGACAGTTTTCTTAAAATTCAAATTCAAATAAATAATTACGAAGTTANCTCCCTAACGAAACAAAGTTCACAAACTGACAATACCACCTTCCGTGGAATCAGCAAGAAATATCCATATATGGAAGTACGAGATTTGAAATCTCATTTACAATAATTAATTCAATCACTTGATCATCCAACTTCACTTGATAAGGCTCACTTTAAGTACGCTTATTAAGGATATCAGAAGTTAAACAGAACGAAGCTGATGGAGGGAGCATTTCGGAATAAAACAAGTGATAAATTGAATTCAACCAAAGTTGATGTACATATTCAAATTCTCGAAAGTGATACTTTTGTTGAAAAAAATGATCACTGAATGGGGAAACATATTCTATATTGTTAGGATAAATATGCACCATTATTTAATATCCAGTAGGAGATGTGCCCGAAAGAACTCCAACTAGTATTTTTCAATTTTAATACTCTGAAAAGTAGGTATACATTCAGAGTGGGAAAATGTGCAAATTATCTACAATTAACAAGGTCATAAAGAATAGCTGTCGACTCACGAGTACATGAAAGCGCGCTTTGCTATCATTTAGAACAAAGACGCCACCTAAAGCCACAGGGTTAGGCAATTTACTGAAGGCTGCCTTGAGGGCCTCCCGTAGAAATACGTAAGTAGAACCCTCCTTCAATCTCCCTGACACGACCTTTATTACCTGAATAGAGGGTATTTTAACCCTCTCTTGTATATTTTATAAACACAGGCTTATGCCTACAAGCATTTTATCTTCTCTATGCAAACATACATAATATCGTCCTCAATTTATTTCAATTCTGCTGGTCACAGTGTTCATTTTAGCGTTTCTACATAATTTAAACTAATTCTGTATAACTTCATTTTTCTAAATATGATGTACAGCTGTTGAAATGATATGAACTTAGAAGTTAAATGAAAAGAATTATACCTGAACTTTATTACTGCTGGAATGAATTTATTAATATAAACTTCGTTTCGATTTTCGGCGTGCTTTTTTACAGATTTTTAGATCTAATTATTTATATTCTCGTACTGATTTAAATGATCATCTCTGAAAATGTGAAAAGCAACAATCTTGCTTTCAAGTTATTAGAAAAATAATCTCACACGAAGATACATCTTATCCTCTTAATTCTTCCTTCGGAGATGAACGCACACCTAATAGAATTATTTGAAATTTTCTGTATGCAAGAGCATAATTAAGCACACATTCAATTCAATTTATTCTACCACCTTGACCTCTCTGAATCAACTTTAATTCCACTTCTAGCAATATATTGAATTAATGAATGAATAATTTCTCAAAGACCCTGAGCATACACAGATGAAATCAGACCTTTACCATCAATCACAAAGAATAGAGGAACTTTTAAAAATTTAACTTTTATGGTCCATGACGTTAAGTGAAGTATTTACGACAATGGTGCTTGCTTGCAATATGGTTGCCAAAAAATAGTATTAATATCAAGTCATCACTTTAGAATTACCATGTAAATGAAACTATAATTTAAATTTTATAAGGGTTAAAACATTCAAAATATCTATACTAAGGAAATCGATAGCCATTCCCAAGGACACAAAACTATTAGGATATTACAACAACGACGTCTAATACAAATCATTTAATTAATTATTTACGGCAGTAAAGTTGAACAATAAGTATTTTAAAAATAAAATCAACTGAAGTTAATTAATGTTTAATTTATATGACTGATTATAATTTAACAGGATAATGTTTTTATGAATCAATTGATTGCACCGCACAAATTGGAGTCCCTTTAAGACCTTATATAAGGTCAAGGTTTGGACACGTTATTTATTCAATTATTACATCGAAAGTTCAATCGAATGCCTTGATTTTTCTTTTATAATGGTGTTCAATTTCAATATTAGTTATAGGCAAATTGCGTTTAACCTTTTTAACTCAAGATAATGATGAGCCGCATATTTATAAATTAATATATATATATATATATATATATATATATATGTTATACATACAGGCTTAATTAGTTCAAATATTTTTTTTTTAGGATGGCTTCCCCTTTTTTGTTTTTGACGACCACTGGTTCAGCATCGGCACTTTTTCGTCATTGGACCCTTGTGATTGTTCTGACTTCTCTACTTTTGACCGAAAATTTGAATTATTTTGCGGTCAATGCAGAGCCTTCTATGATCCTTCATGCGGTTTCAAACGAATTTAGTCGCGATCCTTTTACTAATGCAATAGGTTCGATCACTGTTTCACAATTGCATAACATTACACTTAAGCCCAATCCTCTCGTCAAAGTTCCCTTGAAAAATGTGTGGTTTTTGTTTTCATATACTTTTAACCTTAATAAGTACCATTCCAAAGGCATTACTTTTCCATTTTAGGTACCCAAAATAGCTGACAATGTAGCTCTTCTTACGTTTTTCTCTCCTAATGATTCTGCCTCCGATAATTTTGTAATAGAAATATACAATCCACCTTCTTCAAAAATTCAAAATCTTGGACAAAGTAAGTGATTTTATGCTAATTATTATTAATCGTACCTGTTTTGATGTTCCTCTGTTCATTCTCACTTTATGGGCAGTTTGTGGATTGGCGAACGTGATTAATCATCCTAATTTATGTTTGTGTTAACCCCATTTTTAAGGAAATGAAATTTCTAGGTAAAAGCATGTATTCTGGAAGTTGTAAATATTTTAAATATTACCTAATAGTTGTTTAATTTAATTTAGCTATTTTGTACTCATTCCTCTGCGTTACCCTTACAAATTTGTGTGCGGTGACGGGTTTTATTTGTATACCCATCAAACGTTCAAAGCATTTCCCGATTCTCCTAAATTTTATGATGTCTCTTGCGGTCAGTGCTCTCTTAGCAACTTCAATTCTTGTCCTTGTTCCTGAAGTAAGCTCGTGTTAATTTACATCTACTTTAAAATTATAATACCATAAGTTTAAATATACTAGATTCTCCTTATTATGACTTTAGGCAATGCGAATGGTTGAGTTGCCGTTGGAGTTTGGTGGACAGGGTCGCACTTACCTTTATAAAATGGGCTGTGTTGCTGCTGGCGTATTCTTTTTCTTCATTTTAGAATACATTCTTCTCATACTTCCCCGTCTCTTCAGGGTAAGCATCATGTGTATTTTCTTCCCTTTCACAGGGCAATCTCAATAAATAATCCTCACTTATGGAACTCTGGATCGCTTAATATATATGTTTCGTTTCTTTAATATGTGATCTAAACTCATGTGTCTTATGCTTAGACTAACCATCAGTCATACTTGACTGGGCAATAGAATGCCTTTTACTGATTTCGAAACGGTCATCTTGTTCTCATGCCAAGTAGCAGGGTAGGAGATTGATACTTATTGGTGCACCACCTCTACTAACCGACTGCAGTAGATAATATATTTTTGAAAAAGGAGTGGTTGAACGCGATTTATAAGGTAAATCTTTCAAAA
The DNA here is from genome assembly GCA_900617975.1 of Rodentolepis nana. Taxonomy (NCBI): domain Eukaryota; kingdom Metazoa; phylum Platyhelminthes; class Cestoda; order Cyclophyllidea; family Hymenolepididae; genus Rodentolepis; species Rodentolepis nana. The sequence goes on along the minus strand of UZAE01013270.1, from coordinate 8,373 downwards.
GTATTTGCTCTAGAGATTCCCAATTTGGGAGGGAAATTGTTTCTTTGCATTTTGTCTCATATTCTTACCCTGTCTTTAAGAGTTCCCCATAACCTAACTCAAAACTAATTATCAATTGGTTATATTTGATTGGTTGTTTGTCTTTTAATCAAAGAGAATAAAGTTAACCAGCTTCTCGATGACCACTATTGCTACTGTTCCACCTTAATTGAATTGTCCTTCATCGTTACCGACGCCACATTATTTCCTTTCAATTAATTTTCCCACTCCTTCTTGCTTTTCCTCTTGTTCGTTTCCATTTGTGTTTGCTCAACCCAGCCATTGACTTTCTTGCTATTTCAAGGTTCATTGAGCTGCTAATCATAAGTGGGTATCTGACCTAACTTATTCCGGTTTCTAATGAAGATCTATTATGAATCAGACCTACTTTAGGCTTCAACGTGTCTATCATTTCGATCTGCAGTGATATTTGTTGTGCCATTATCTTAAAGTTCTGCATCTCAACGAAGCTAATTATGATCTATTTGATTTCATTAAGTGGGATTCATCATCCGACAGCGATATTAGAACTGACGAGAGCTCGAAGAATGACAATGACAATTCGAATGTAAGTTTTACAAGTATTCATAGTGCCTTATTTAAAAGACCGAAATAATGCGTCCTTCTATTTCGGTTATAGCCGGACATTTCCATGATTGGCAGAGCAGCTTTGGAAAATAGTTTCTCCAGTTCAAGTATCAATATCTCCCAAAGATCCGAGACAATTCTTCGAGGACGTAAAAGTCGCTGTTGTGCTTACTTTACGCATGAAAAGTTCTCGCAGATTGCTCCTGTTGCATGGATGATTCTCTTCGGTGATAGTTTTCATAACCTCATGGATGGAATGACTATTGCTGTCGGTTTCACTGAAAGCCCACATATTGGAATCGCACTTACACTGAGTATTCTCTTTGAAGAATTGCCTCATGAATTGGGTAAGGAAGAAGAGTTGAAATTAACTTGAGTGCGCTTGTTGTATGATCTTCAAGCGTTTTCTTGCTTTAGGTGACTTTGCTATCTTGATATCCTCGGGATTCTCCATCAGAGCGGCTATCTGCGCCAACTTTTTATCTGCTTGTTCGGCTTATATTGGTTTGGTTATTGGTCTTGTAATTGGAGAGGTTTCCACGGGTGCTCTCTATGTCTTCGCGATCTGTGGTGGTTTTTTCCTTTACATCAGTCTATCTGATATGGTGAGTACCATGTTCATTCAAGATAGCTAAACTATGGCTCCTAATTGCTGAATAGATTTGAGAAAGTAGACTATTGAGAAGTCAATCAAACTCAGACTACCGTGTTTTCCATATAGTCGGACACACCTTCAAAATTGATTACTGATTGTACAACGTGTTAAGCGATACTTGCAACAGACTTGCTAATAAATGATACCAGTTTCCATAATCTTTATGATGCCCTACTCCTGCTTTATCAACATGAAATGAATCGCCGCCTTGAAAATAGAAAGTTAGCTTGTTCCACTTATTCAATGCGTTAAGAAAAATCTGCCTAAAATGACTTATAATTTGAATTTTGCAATTTGCACGGTCAGCTATATATGATCATAGGTTCACCAAAATTTGAGTTCTGGTATATTGAAGTGAAAAAAACAGTGTTAGTGGTTCTTTCAACTGCCGATCGGTTTGAAAAACTGTTCTTTCCGTTAGCTTACTGAGGTTCGCGTGCATTTGGACTCATGTAATTTCGCGAAGTTATCAAACTCCTCCAGAACCACAGGGCTACTTTATTGTTCCCAAGATTATTTTTCTATCACCGTATGTTATTGAAAATGCATCTTGCGTATCTGCCTGACAACCAGGTGTCTATTGTTTCATGCCTGAAGTCACGATGGAAGTTATTGGTAGCGTTACTCTTGAGACGCTTCTAAGAGCAAGTTCCAACCATCTTCTATAAGTTTAACAACTAGAAAAACAATTTGAACATTCTTTCCTTATTTGCAAGTTATTTTGCCAAGGAAAGCAATTTATTTAGTTTATTTTGGTATTTCATGCCAGTCTTAGAGATGCACAACTTTAAGTAATATAATATATGCATATTTGTAGTAATATGTTCGTCCTTTTTAATCGCACAGTTGAGAAACTACAATTCATTTCGTGATCGAAAGAAGGTGATGCATTTTAATGATAATAAGAACTTTTAAAGATCACTTGATAAAGTTAAATTTTGGCTATCTTTTCCAATTGGTTGGGAGAATTTTTAATTGATTAGTTTTCCTATCTATTAGTTACCGGAATTGCGTGAATCCCTAGAAGTGAAGGAGAAGAAAAAGGAGAATTCGATTTGGCTTTTCTTAATTCAATGCCTCGGTCTCTTGACTGGATTCGGATGTGTTTTGGGGGTTACACTCGCCAGTGACCACATTGCCTTCTAGCACTACCTAAGATGTATCCTCTTCCCCTCCCCTCCCCTCCTCCCCGCCCATACCCACTCGTTATTCCACTTCTCACTACTTTAGTTATTTGAGGTATTGCTTCAATACATATTTTACTGAAATCACTTTACTATCAAATCCTAAGCGTGTCCAACCACTCCCCTATGGTAGGGGAGGTCTACTTTTGCTAATCTTTTTTGATACTCTATGTGGACGGTTATTTCCTCATACTGTGTTCACAGCCTCCCGAACTCGGGACATATAAGCGCAATACAATAATATTAATAATTTATTTATATCAAATGGCAGGCATTATGATAGTTATCATTAACCCTTTAGTTGACTTCGGGCTTCACAGAGGGGAGAAACATCAAAGTGAGAAAAATTCGAGAGGGGGAATAGAAGATGTTAAGGTGGCAGACACAAAGGTAGGACAAAGGTGAGGTGAGTACTGTTGAAGTATATGACATACAGTGGGGTGTTCTGGTAGTTTGAAGTGAGAAGTCAACTGCCGATTAATAGACTTTTTTGCCGTATGAGTATACATTGCCTAGGGTGCACCACGTGGAGGTAAGTCTATCGCACACCCCATAATATAAATAATAACAATAATTCCGACCAACATTTG
>UZAE01013269.1:2639-24480 GCA_900617975.1 Rodentolepis nana | reverse complement strand
CCCCCAAAATCCAAAGAGCGTCTCATTGTTTAAAAAATACTAAGTTGGTTTATTACGATATTCTAACCTCGTGATTAAGTGGCATGTTAGTTAAGGATTTCCTGAACTATATGAAATCGTAAGCTGTCCAGTTATGCGTGCCGACTTTTTGTGGATTACATTACAAAGAAATCCTCACGGGGCAAAGATAAAATGACGGGTCACTTTTAATTCTGCAACAGCAATATATATATAATTTTGCTTATAATTATTAATACAGGAGTGTTATTTACTGATTTTCAAATAGCTGTGAACCCATTATGAACAGTGCTATATAAAGGAGTATTAAATTGAAGGTTTCTTATTTGAGTGAAATTTTCTTTAGTTTTCTCTTATAATTTACTTTCTACTTCGCCAATAGCGTGTAAAAAATCAATAAACCGATCAATACGAAAAATCCGCCTCATTTTAGCATGAAAGCTTGGGTGGCGTTGTGTGGTCGAGTTGTTGGGTGTGATTTTAATAATAGGAGTCAGTTACGCCAACCTATAAAGAAGTGTCGATCATTTGAAAACGGCAATTATTGATATTTTTATTTCAATGGCAAAGTCATGATAGCTTATTGTGACTCCAAAGTCCATTTAAGAAGTCTTTCATTGCTATTCTCGTTCTCTTGAAGATAACTTCCATTTCTGCCACTCCAAAACATCGCGGTCTGCAATTCCGTCTACTGAGACCGTGTCAATGACCACGAACCCTTGATTTCTCTTCTCACAGACAATCACGCTACTAATTATACCATCAGTTTATAACAAGCCGTAGTGAGTAATCTTTAAATGAACTGTTCATCCTTTCTCACGTTTGCTACCTTGGCAAGTGGACTTTCGATCCACTTTTAGAAAGTAATTTGAGAAGTAGTACTAGTTCTAAGAGTAAAAACACAGATCAAAAGTTAGTCTCTGAGCTTCCTGATAGTTTCATATATTTGCCAGTAAATGATTTAAAATAAGTCTGTGGGGAAAGCACCAAGTGAGTGACTATGAAATCTCTAATAAACTAGACTTTTGAAAGTCAAATTATAAGATTCATAACTATTCTATTGCAAAATTGTAGATACTTCCAATTACTAACAAACGAATTACTTAAATACTACTCTAAAAGGCCGTTCAACAAGTAGTGAAAATTAAATAAAGAAATATCCAAATAACGAATTCGAATAATTAAATTATAAAAAATTTCCGTGCTAATGCTGTCGCAAAACGAAAATGCACTTTTCAGATCGATTTTCTCTTTATTAATACCATCTAGGCACAGGGGCGATTTGTGGAATGCGAGGCACGACCTTTGCATGTTTCAGCAAAGTCGTTTCTTATTGGCGAATCGACTCTTTTGTGCATAGTTCTTATCCTGTGCGTATATTTTCTTTACGCCTACCCAATAATCTCTCAGTTTTGGACATTTTTGGATATTAGCCATTTGATAAGAGACAACATTTATAGATTTATATACAATCCTGGTTCATTTAATTAGGGGTGAAAACTTTTCTTATTGAGTATAATGCTTTGCTTAATATAAATATTGTAAATTGAAAATATCAAAAATCGTTCCCTGGACGTCAAGCTAAACGTGTTGACGAGCTAATGAATCTCTTCCAATGACCAAGATGACAAAGTGATATTTTCGACTTCAACAGAATGGTTTATTTAAGTTGATTACATAATAGAGATTGACTTTGAAAATTTTTTCAGTTCGAACCATGCTAGTTGCATTCCTACATACATATACTTTTGCCAATACAGTCTAATAATCGGTTTACGTATCTTCATATGTAAAATGGTGACCTGCAATTTTTACCTCCAAATCCGGACTAAATGTAAATGTGATCTATTCGCTACTTACAAATTGCAAGTAGAACATTTACTTCAAAGTGTATTTTAACATGTCCATCCTATAACCTACTTAGCACTAAATTGTTACACTATAGCCAATTCATGAGAGTGCAAAATCGGCAAAGCTATTTTCTTTTACATTTATTCACCTTTACGACATTAGATTAACAAATATCAGGTCTGAGATGACGAGTAACAAGAAGTTAAAGATCGACGACATGCAAAAATCGATACACATCTTAGAGATGTGTCATAGGTAAGCAGGAATGCCGGAAGCAAATGCTGTTGCAAATCAATAATTTCGGTACGGATTTTCAATTGGTACTTAAAGGGTCGGACAGAAAATAAAGCTGATGCATCATATTTTAAAATAACGAAATCGTCTAATGAATTTACTGAAAAGAACACTTAATTTTAAAACCCTTCGAAATGCCACTGGTGGGAGAAGAGGAGATTGACATAAAAAATTGTAATTTCCCATTTAATTTTCGCTCATTTCTACCTAAAGTTTAGATTAAAAAATCATATATTTTCATATAATAAATAGCAAACTTGGAGGAATTGCAGCGCTCTTGCAGTGTTGAAATCAATTCGCGCATTTCCTGATTTTGAAGTTGCATTTGGTGCCAGAGATCTCCAACACTACATTAACGTCAACTTTTGTTGAGGAAATCGAGATCTTACTTTTGGATAAAGTTGACTCCTTGGTCGGTATTGGAATTGAATTCGTTTTTTTCGTGGTTAAAATCCAACTAGATTATAACAGAAAACGTATTGAGAAAATATTGACACAAAATATGCACATCTAAGCGTAGTAGAATGGTGTATGGAGTCACATTTGAGTAGAAATACTAGGTTTTGTGTCATTTTAATGCATATCCGTTGATTCTCCTCCTTTTCTCCTTTTCTGAGCCAAAGTGAACGTTAGGATCATAGTAAATGTTGGGTAGTTGGATGACAGTCAATTTGTTGCCAAGTTTGTCCTATTTGCAGTAGAGGGTCATTAATCAATACAGTCGAAAATATGCAACTTCTGTTACCTCCCCAATCGAAATCTGGAACATTCCACAAATATGGAGTGATTTATCTGTTGTTTAGTGCCTGTTCACCCGAATATTATCATTGCCTTTTTTACCCCTTAAAGTATTTCGCGAAAAAAATAAAACTCTGTACGTTCCGTCGTGTCATGACAACGTAATTCATGAAATAATCTAAATAAATTCGTCCACTTTTCCCCCTGGCTATAAATGAATTGCAATTTGTTGTCTTAAACAAGCAAATAGTTTTCATGTTAATTGCTTCAATTTCTACATCTTAATTGGCTGCTTTTTTCGAAATTTGCCTTAAGAAGAATGTAATGACTTTGTTACCAAAATGAAATGTTAAAATAATACTATACCGCTGATGGTGATTCCAGACTTGACTTTGATTTCCACACAGAAGAGACAAGATAACTATAAATCTGCTTTGGAACAGCACTTTCAAAACGATCGTACCAATCCACAGTCCGAGAAATCAATCGAATGGCAGCTTGCTTACGAACTGCGTCTATATCACCCACAGCCAATCCAACCTAATATAGCCAAAACAAATATTTCATTTAAAGTATCTAATGAAAACAATATATATGCTACTCATTGTATACAGACAAGAAATCAATACATATGTTACAGTTATGGGGTGTGCGATAGACTTACCTCCACGTGGTGCCGGCAAAAAAGTCTTCAAACCGGCAGTTGACTTCAAACTACTATCACCCCACTGTATTTCATATTCGACATCTTCCACAGTACTTATCTCACCTTTTTTCTACCCTTTCTAACTTCGTCTTCGAAACTCTTCTGTTCTTCCCCCTCCTCTCTCGGCTTTTTTTCACTTTGATGTTCCTCTCCCTTTGTGAAGCCTGAAGTCAACTAAAGGGCCAATGATAGCCATCAAAACGCCTGCCATTTGATATAAATAAACAAATAAATGTTACAGTTATCAAATAATCTCAATTTAACATATGCACTATACATTATTCGCGATTTGCTTCAGGAAGCTCATCATCGTTAAATTCGATCAGTAGTCGCGATTCCATGGTTGGGGGATTAAATTTGTGCCCCTCCGTTTGGAGGCATTTTGATCATCGCACAACACTGACCTGTCTAACAGGCGCTGATTTTTATTGATCACTAATCACATGCGAACCAATCAGACAAAAATGGTCAACTTGTTTTAGCGACTAAGGNATCTAATTAGTATGAACACGTTAATTTTATTTATTTCAAATGGCAGGCGTTTTGATAGTTATCACGAACCCTTTAGCTGGCTTCGGGCTTCACAGAGGGAAGGAACATCATAGTGAGAAAAATTGGAGAGGGGGAACAGAGGAGTGATTCAAAGATGCAAAAGACAGACATTCTCAGAGGCAGAGAATATGACATACAGTGGGGTGATGGTAGTTTGAAGTCGGAAGTCAACTGCCGGTTAATAGACTCTTTTGCCTTAGGAGTATACGTTGCCCAGGGTACACCACGTGGAGGTAAGTCTATCGCACACCCCTGAACAAGTTAACTAAAAATTCCCAATTTGAAAAATATACAATATTGCATTGTGAAATTGAGGAGGTTTCATAAATGCTCAAATAACTTTCGTTTTTATCATGCACATAAAGCAAAAATCAGAGTATGAATACCTACATTTGTACTAGAGTCAAAATATCTCATCAATTACAATTACTTACATTGAAAATGAACGGCCTATGGGGTAAAAGGAAAGCTATGATATAGTAGTTATTTCAAGCTGAAAAAACGCTAATCCAGGCTGTTTGGGGTGTAAAGCACTGAGCAATTCTTTAAAAGAAGTTCTTATCGCCATGGTAAAACTACTGTGAGAGCCATATCTAACTAGACTTAGTACATCTTCTGTTGTCAATAGGACATTTGGCTTTTTTTCCAGTAAGAAGGACAAATGTCAAGTCGGAGCTGGTAACTGATAATGAGTGCGAACTAATTAGCCAGGGGTGTCGGCAAGGAAGCTTGACAGAAATTGCGTCTTTTGTGTATTTGAGTGAAGTACAATTGGGTCACACAATACATGGAATGAATGAACGGGCAAACAGGTTGGCGTGCGTCGGTTCCATTAATCCTATTAAGCATTAGGTGTCAAATACATAAAAATTTGTTGGAGATGAAAGGCTGAGTAAGCGATTTATTGATAATGCAATATCCTCAAAGTAGCACCTCATCTCTGTCATTCTGACAATGTTCAACTGACGAATGATCGCACTTCCTAAAATTGCAAGTAGGTTGACTTGAGACAGGATGAAGTTTACTGATTATAAGGTAATTACTTTAGTATATAATTAAGGTATGAAATAGGTTCTTCTGACTCAAAATCGATTAAACAGAAGAAGATGTTAAAATTGTTTCATACACATTTTACACTTTTTTGTTGTTCAAATCGTCTTTTCAAGCGGAAGAAAAAGATCTTCGTTTTTTACTAGTTTAAGCCGGAAGATAACACTTGGCTGAATTATGTATGTTGAGTTTAATTATTTGCCATTAAGAGTCAATTTTAGATTGATGCCGACTTTACAGCTTGAACCTAATTTTAGTTTAAAATACTGGCCTGTACTTTCACTCCTCATTGACAGCTCAATTAAACTGAAATTAATCTATATTAACCCATTAACGCCCATAGGATCATACGGGGGTCTTTCACAACAAGCTCTTTTTGTAATAGACTCGTAACAGAAGACGCTATTGCCATTTGAAACATGTTCAATACGTCTATAGCCTTTGTCTGATACACCGCCAAAACTCATCACGTCGGCTGCATCGGTCTGCTGCAAGACACCCGTGAGTACGATTGGGTACATTCTCAAAAAAGTAGTAAGGGCTCTGGGACACGTCATCGCATGCCTGCACGCCAGGATTGGGAGGTGCGATCGTACAAACAGTGACCAATCATTAACCTCTGTTTGTTTAACCTAATCCGCCATCCTGCTCATGATTAAGCTTCCTGCGTTAACACTTTTTATCCGCAACATACCCACGGAATAAACGTGCTCCGTGCTACACGTCTGTTTCCTTTATAGCGTGCTCCGTGCTACACGTCTGTTTCCTTTGCGTACTCCGTGCTACACGTCTGTTTCCTTTATAGCTGGGCGCCCCGTGCTACACGTCTGTTTCCTTTATAGCTGGGCTATAGCAACACGTCTGTTTCCTTTATAGCTGGGCTATAGCTTAGCTGAATTATACGTCTGTTTTCTTTATAGCTGGGCTATAGCTTAGCTAGTTCGGGAGTCTAGCTAGATGTAGGAGAATCTGCCAGAGATTTCTCGGGAGTCTAGCTAGATGTTGGAGAATCTGCCATAGAGACTATCTTGCCATCGAGATTTCTGAGTCAGTCAGGCTTTACTAAGGTGTTTAGCTGGTTCTGGGAGTCTAGCTAGATGTAGGAGGATCTCCCATTGAGATTTCTGAGTCAGTCAGGCTTTACTAGCGTAGCCAGAGATTTCTGAGTTAGTCAGGCTTTACTAGAGTAGCAATATTTCTGAGTCAGTCAGGCTTTACTAGCGTAGCAATCCGTGGAGCTATAGCTTAGCTGTTCTGGGAGTCTAGCTAGGTGTTGGAGAATCTGCCATAGAGATTTCGGTCAGGCTTTACTAGCGTAGCAATCCGCTACAATGCAATCCGGTCAGGCTTTACTAAGGTAGCAATCCGTTACAATTCTCAACCGGTCTGGCTTTACTAAGGTAGCAATCCGCTACAAGTCTTTAACCAAGGCTTTACGAAGGTAGCAATCCGCTACATGTTCGAGACTTAGGGAGCAATCCGCTACAAGTCTACAAAACAATATACATAACTAGCGCACCAATCCGCTACAGGGCGTTAGAGGGTTAATAGATCGGTCATGACACAAGATACATATTATTCAAATGAATTTAAATCTACTAAGAAATATAATATAATTTTAAGAAAACAAACATGGAACCATCATTTATTTTAGAGCGAATGATGGAAAGAAATTAGAATTTTTATCCTGTTAAATTATTACCTGGCAGAAAAATTATTAATTCAATGAATAAGTAACAAAATTTTGGCTTTTTTATTTGAAATATTGATATATAAAAGACAAATTAATTTTATTTAACTTTTTTAAATGGATGTCACGTGTTTGCAAATATTTCTGCCAAATCCATTTTTCTCCTTCTTTAAATCAAGGATTAATGTGATCATTGATCATGTAGTAATAAGATTATTTCAAAATATTACCAATAGGTAAGCATGAGCAAGCGTTCAAAGTCGACAATGAAAATGAGTAGTTCATCGGATGAACAAATGAATGAACAAAGTCCTGGCAAGTCCAATCCAAATCTCGACGTCACAAATACAAATTCTGATGTTGACCGTGAAAATCAAATCAGTGAAGAGATATCGAAAGTGAATCGCTTCTTAACTGAAATAAAAATTAAAAACATGTTTCATATCTCGCCCAAGATTAATGTAAGCTCTTCGCAGCGTTTGTCTACTCACAAGCAAGCGAGCAGACCAGGACAAAATTTGATAAAAACAACACAATTGAATGCCCTTAGGACTTTTCATAGATTATTCAGAGGTAAGTATCTATTGATCTCCTTACAAAGTTGCCTTCTAAGGGAAAAAGGAGCTGGATAAAGTGATTCGGGTAACTAAAAGAGGTGACCGAAGCAGTGGACTTAAGGTCAATGGAGCGAAAGAGGAAGAAAAGGGTACAAATGGAATCTCATCTAAGACTGACACCACTCAGACCACATTCCTTACCTCAACAACACTTTCCTCCTCCTCAGATTCTAGCACTTCATCGATCTTGGATCAAGAGGAATCAGACAATGATGGTGCAGAAGATGAAATCAAAGAAAAGAGTTCCCCTCAAGCTCCTTCTTCAGGCCTCTAGATCATCCTAATTCCATTCGTGTATCAAACGAAGAAGGCTTGGAAGTTGACCGAAAAATATTATTGAATAATTATATAAATAAATTCTTATATCTAGATACTTAGTTTATAACTGAAGTTGAAGACTATTTGTCGTTTTGAGGCCGTAAATTTCGCGGAAACTAAAATATATTACATATTTCGGTTAATTTTATCTCAACTGTCTCGAAGTATTATAATTCCGCTATATGAGGGTGGATGCCTTAATCTTGAAGTACCTTGACCTTGATGGAAAGAACCCTAACTTTTGAATGATATAAGTGTTAGTGACAGAGATTCAATTTTCCTGTGAATAGTAGATGATTTCTTATTAGAATTGCATAACCTAACAATATTTTACTAAGAAACAAGGCAGTAAATAAATAGATGTATGAAATTACTTTTGAAATTAGTAAGCAGGAAATAGAGAGCATAATATTGAAAGCGTTTATTGCGCATGTTGACAAGCTACCCATCCGATTGGCCAATATTACTCTACATTTTATAAACACAATTGCTTATTGGCTGGGAGATTTCCGCAAGCACGGCTCTGCAAATTCAAGACTGCTTTACGGCGAATGAAGCAGCGTTTGACTCCACTCTCCCCTATGTCACGTGCACAACTTATGGATCTGTTGAATGGATGATTTGTCGTTTTAGTCAAGTCAACTTCTCTCAATTTCCGGCAAACTAGATCAATGTTAATTACTTTAAAACAAGCAACCTCTTCGATAGTTAGAATTTAACCAATTCAAAAAGTCAATAGACTATTATATCTGATTTTATTGGTAGCTCGAAACCAAAAATAGAGCCTTTCTGTTGTAATAGCGTCAAGAAGACAAAGATTCACAAAAATTAGTTCCTAGTGAACCAGGGTTCTTAGAAGAAGAGGTAGAATAAAATAAATGCTAATAATTATAATCATTATGGTACTTATTTATTAACTAATCAGGATCCTGTTTGAAGGATATTGGCGATAAGTTGCAAATCGTAAATCTTCGTGAATGATCATCAAAATGAAATTTAAATGGTTAAAAAATCGATTATTAATCACTCGAAGATCTGTGCCTTCAATACATCAAGTTGATATGTTAAATTAGCGGTGCCTAATGGTTTAGAAGATTTTTAACCAAAAAAGAGGATAGTCCAAAATGATACGAATTCAATTGACAACGAATTTGCGATGTCCATCGTCGTAGACGAGGAATTAGATATTTTCCTCTTAGGAAATCTTTCTAACAAGAATAAAAATCACTTGAAATAGTAATAAGTAATAATTTAGGAGTGTGCGATAGACTTACCTCCACGTGGTGCCGGCAAAAAAGTCTTCAAACCGGCAGTTGACTTCAAACTACTATCACCCCACTGTATTTCATATTCGACATCTTCCACAGTACTTATCTCACCTTTTTTCTACCCTTTCTAACTTCGTCTTCGAAACTCTTCTGTTCTTCCCCCTCCTCTCTCGGCTTTTTTTCACTTTGATGTTCCTCTCCCTTTGTGAAGCCTGAAGTCAACTAAAGGGCCAATGATAGCCATCAAAACGCCTGCCATTTGATATAAATAAACAAATAAATGTTACAGTTATCAAATAATCTCAATTTAACATATGCACTATACATTATTCGCGATTTGCTTCAGGAAGCTCATCATCGTTAAATTCGATCAGTAGTCGCGATTCCATGGTTGGGGGATTAAATTTGTGCCCCTCCGTTTGGAGGCATTTTGATCATCGCACAACACTGACCTGTCTAACAGGCGCTGATTTTTATTGATCACTAATCACATGCGAACCAATCAGACAAAAATGGTCAACTTGTTTTAGCGACTAAGGTCAGGTTATCAAACCCTGTTTCCATTCTCTCAGAGCTGATCCTCGAAGTCTTTCAGCTTCTTCCATAGGCTGTCAGAAAGCTTAACGCTTGATCTTCTCATTTCTGGGAATGATTGCTATTTCCTACGCGAAACTCTGCGGATCATTAGTTCGCTTAGATGAGATCTAGCCCGATTTTGACAGGTTCTTAACATGGCCTTACTCGGGTGCTTTTTACTACCTTGCATTCTTAGAGTTCTTACTGACGAAATGCGTCAAGAACGAATTCCTTACTATTGATTTTGCTGAGCAGGTTCACTTTGCTTCTCAACTTTTGTTCCTATAAATTAAGCATATTTTGCCTCTTCTGCACTTTAGATGAGAGGAGTTTCAACTCATTGCAAACCATTATTGGAATACTCGGTTTAAACGTTAAAGTGTCATCTTACAACTTCTCCCTCTTTATATATATATATATGTTCTTCTTAGCTGGAATATTTTACTTCTCTATTATCGCCCATGGGTCCTTATTTGGATGGGTGGTTATCTGGTTCCAAAAAAATGGTTTCATGACTTTGAATTCTTTGTTTAACCGCCCTGGGAGGACTTTCGGGAAACCCGGGTAAGCGTAATGTTTTTCCAATGAAAAAAAGAATAGTTAAAAAATCGAAACGGGAATGAATTAAGGAGGATGTACGCGCCCGTATTAACTCACCAAAAGGTTAGTTAGTATCATTGGAGCGAACAGAAGAAAAACGATAAACATAATGAGCGTGACTTCAGGAAAGTGCATCGTTAATGGATTTCCATCCGTAAGGGGTGCAATTATAGTTTCTACAAAGTTGACATCTCCCAGAGACATGGAGAGGACATTCAAAATCGCCAACTGTGGTGTCTGAAAAGCGCTAAGCATGGGACTCAATTCCAATGGATTCGTCCCATTGGCTTCACATTCGTAAATGTAATTGTAAATGGGAAAGCAGTGGGAAAGTTGCAACTTCTTCTCCTCCGGCATTGACTGATAAATCTGAAACAAAGAAATTCAAATTTATGCTGATCCAAACCGGGGTGGGCGATAGACTTACCTCCACGTGGTGCACCCTGGGCAACGTATATTCATACGGCAAAAAAGTCTATTAACTGGCAGTTGACTACGATAGACTTACCTCCACGTGGTGCACCCTGGGCAACGTACTTTCTTACGGCAAAAATTCTATCACTCGGCATTCGTTTTTCAATAGACTTACCTCCACGTGGTGCACCCTGGGCAACGTATAATCATACGGCCATACGGCAAAAAAAGTCTATTAACTGGCAGTTGACTTCTTAAAAAAGTCTATTATTCGGCAGTTGACTTCTGACTTCAAAGCGGCAAAAAAGTCTATAAACCGGCAGTTGACTTCTCACTATCGGCAAAAAAATTCTATTAACCGGCAGTTGACTTCTGACTTCAACGCAAAAAGGTCTATTAACTGGCAGTTGACTTCTCACTTCACAAAAAAGTCTATTAACCGGCAGTTGACTTCTGACTACTCAAACGGCAAAAAAGTCTATAAACCGGCAGTTGACTTCTGACTGAAAAGGTCTATTAACTGGCAGTTGACTTCTGACTTCAAATAAAAGTCTATCAATCGGCAGTTGACTTCTCACTTCAAACTAAAGTCTATTACCTGGCAGTTGACTTCAAACTACCATGACAAGTCTATTAACTGGCAGTTGACTTCTCACTTCAAACTAACAAGTCTATCAACCGGCAGTTGACTTCTGACTTCAAACTACGTCTATCAACCGGCAGTTGACTTCTCACTTCAAACTACCAATCAGCCCGACTGCTTGTCATATTCAACCCCTTCAACAGCACTCGCCCCACTGTATGTCATATTCGACTACTTCCACAGTACTCGCTGACTCCATGTCATATTCGATCATTTTCACAGTACTCACTCACTGGCATTCTACTACATCCACAGTACAGACCTCAGCTTTTTTCTACCTTTGTGCCTGTATCTTTTACATCTTTGAAACACACTTCTGTTCCCTCCCCATCTCGAATTTTTTTCACCATGACATTCCTTTCCCTCTGTGAAACCTGAAGTCAATTAAAGGGCTGATGATATAAAGTGCTGATCCAAACCTTCAAAGCTAAGTTAAAATTACGCGTCTATGTATGTTGCGTCACAACGAATCTGAAGTTATGTCGGTCGATCCATATGATGTCTCCTCTTTGCAGACTTTACCGAGTCTATTTTGACTATTCCTATTATAAGCCAAGATTACTCAGGTTGAATAAATCTAAGCAGCCTTGTCCCAAAACAAAAACTCACAATTTACGTGTGGACTTCTTAGTGTTTGCGATAATAAAAGTCAGAAAAAAATGTTTTTCTTGCGCGATGACTTACCTTACTATCCGGAACTTTTAATAGGACGTAGAATGGAAGGGCACAGGAGATCATAATGAGAATGACAACCACAGCTGATTTACCCAATGTTTTAGCGACTTGAAAAAGCATGACAACGAATATCCCAACAAAATTGAACCTATACCAAAAGAGTTAATCGTGAATTTTGAAATGAAGTTTTAAGTTTATTGTTATTGCCATTAAAATAAATACTTGTTCTTACATTAATTTCCTCCATAAAATAAAAAACGCATTTTCTAACATGCCCAACATAGGATGATCTTAATCTTTCCTAGAGGTTTTGAACACTAAACCCAATCACTTTAGTTCATTTTCCAACTTTGAGATTAATCAGTCTGTCTAATTGTCATGCGCTCAATATCTTATTTTGTAAAATTTAAAGTACAATCAGCCAACCACTGATGACCTGTTCGCTTAATCATGTTATACAATGGGGCATATATGTTAGATTCTTCATTCATTTGTCATTAATTGGTAATAAAAACTCATTAATTAATAATCATAAATGCAAAAGCTCAACGTTTTTTATTCATTTCTATCATCGAACGTTAGCGCAAGTGCTTTTTTTAAAAATGTGGGGTGTGCGATAGACTTACCTTCACGTGGTGCAGCCTGGGCAACGTATACTCATACGGCAAAAAGTCTATAAACCGGCAGTTGACTTCTGACCACACTGCATGTCATATTCGACTACTTCCACAGTACTCACATCACATTTTTTCTTAATTTTCTACCTTCGTCTTTGAAACACTCTTCTGTTCCCCCCCTCTCGACTTTTTCACTTTGATGTTCTCTCCACTCTGTGAAGCCAGGAGTCAACTAAAGGGCTAATGATAACCATCAAAATGCATGCCATTTGATATAAATAAATAATTTTTTTTAAATGTGGTGTACTAAGGATCATCCTTAACCAATTAACTGTCTCCATTGTAAATTGAACGCGGGAACTTTTAAAGTACCTCATAAGGTGAATGACGAAATAACTCCAAGCGAGGTATAGGGCGATAGCCCCCATCTCGACGAAAAGATGGTCGGTGGCCTTTCTCAATGCCATCACTGTGTATGCGATCGACACTGCGAACACCGCGATCGAATAGAAATTGGCAATATTCTTGAAGAATTTCAAGCCCTAATGGAGAACAAAGGAGATCAAGCATCAGTCAGATGTAATAAAACAGAAAGACAAATTTTAATAAGGATGTCAATAGGAATTGAAGAAGCGAGACCAATTGTCATGACCAAAAATCTAGCCAATACTAAAGCCAAACGTAATTGTGTGCATACGCTTAGTTCCCTGGCAAGTATTCAACATGTTCACGAGACTCTGCTAAGAAGTTCACTGAAATCAATCGAATGTCTCCATCATCGTAGACAGACAACAAACGAATTTCATGCCAGAACATGCTGAGGCAATCACAAAGTAAGAGTGATGCATGTATTACAATCTACTGACAATGCTAATCGACAATAAAGAGTTAATAATTAACATTCATAAGATGATTGCGGAAACCAGGCCAATGAGTAACGAGATGCTGGTCACTTTCTGCGAGTTATTGAACGTTTATTGCCTTCCTATTTGTACCATTTTACATTTTCAGCATTTTCATTCTTACGGAACCTCTTTTAGCTTGGTCATCTGGTAATTTTAATAAATTATTTATTTATTTTTTGGCCTTGTCTTATTAAATATTATTTCCTCACCTCTGTAGACATTAGTATTATATTTTGTATCTGACATATTGAAGCTGTGATAGCGATCACATAGCTCAAAACCGCCTGCAAACTTCGTTCCCCCAGCGTGTCGAAGACCTACAAGTTCAACCGAGCATTAATCATTACAAACACACACACACTCAATTGCATTAAAAGTTCCAATGTCTTATTTACTTACGAGATCATAGCAAGTCTCGTTGGGCACTTGTGTCAGTGTATGTCGCATTGGATTGTGATCAAGTACCAAGACAGTTAGACAGGCGAGATAATTGACGTAGAAGATAGTACTTATAAGATGAACCCATAGGCCGTACTTTTTCCTAGAAGTCATGAAGGCTATAAATTGCGGTGATGCTGAACTATTTGATTCAACGGGCTGTTTCTTTTTGCACCCGCTTGTTAAACGCATTTTATTCATCAACTGAAAGTGAACCGCTTTCACAATAACTTTATTTACCGTTTCTTCTTTGTATATTCAGCTGGAACGGGTCATTGTAGCCCAAACGATTTAAGGAGAGGCGTTACTAATAAATAATGATCACTTTGCATACTTCATCACAAACAATGTAACTAAACCCATGGCAAATTGCTATTGTGGTATTTCAAAAATTGACAATCTGTCACTAGTCAAGGAATTGTGTTAGTTTGAACAGTGTCAAAGCTGTAAATTACAGTTTGCGCAAATGAGGATCGAAATTTGCCTAAATTCTAACGTTAGTCGTGTTTTTGTGGCAACAAATGAAGATGCACATGGTACACAATCCTCCTTCATGGAAATAGATTCTTCATCTAGTCTTACTGAAACCTTTTCTTTCACCCTTGAGGGTAATAAGAGCAAAGGAGAAAGGGCGAAGTGGAGGGGAGAGGGAGGGGACAAAATTGAAGACCAAGCTCCAGAGATATCTTGACCATTCAAGGAAGAAATTATTATTTAATCATTTGGAAATTAAGTTAAGTAGGAACACTGACTCAATAACTTATTTAGTCTAACTGCGTAGTGTGTGCCTACAGACATCTATCTAAATACTGGCGATCCCTCTCTTCTTGTTCTTCTTCCAAATTCCATCTCTCTAAACTCTAGTCTCATTTTTCCACCTCTCATACATTTTCAAACTCTTCAGGGCACATTTATCCATCCCCACTAGGGAAGTGCTGCTGCTCCCTATTATCATTAGAAGGAGAACTTAAGTTAAAGACAAATATCTAGCCTAATTTGGTCCTATTCTTAGAAATTAGGATTAATTCTCCTAATGATCTGCAAATATCAATCAATGAGAGGCTCATTTTACTCATTGACTTTGAAGTGATTATAACAACTGAGTGTTTTTTTTCAATTAAACTAGCTTTCAGTTCAATTTCTACCATTTGTAGCGCAGTAGTGCGAGACACAGAGGATGAACGATCAACTCGTTCCGTTGAAGAGATATCATAACCTGAAATAGAAATACCAAAACATAATAGTACTGATAGTAATACTAATAATATAATAAGTAGTGTGCTCATTTCTTTAATTAGGTTTAGAACTAAGTGCACTTGCTTTAAGTAAATGAAGCGGTGAATGGTCCGTTTTATCGAGGAGTTTGGCTTTTGGCTGAAGAATTGTGAAGTCGTAGGTCACCTGGGAAAATATACGCGGGATATTACCATATCCACTTAAAAATTGTAAACGAACAGTAGTCATGAAGTTGGTGGTACTTACTTCATAACTTGATTCGCGTGGATTCCCTGTCTCCTTAATATAACGATCAAGTATGATCTGAAATACATTGGCATTATTTTAATGGTCAAATTGTTTAATAATATACAGATTTAATGTGTATTCACTTACAGGACAGAGGTTTGGGATTTCGCGAATTACCTCTTCGACTGGACATTGGCCTGTGTGGTTTAGTAATTCGATTATCTCATCCCACCTAAATGAAACGTGACGTTTTTAGTGGAATATCGATTATTATTAACCGCAAGTGCGAGAGCACCTCGTCCCATGATAGGTTGGCAGTTATTCTGGGGAAAAAAGCTGTTTAATGGTGCTTTGACTTTTAGACATCAAGAATACGAAGATGACTTGTATTCTTGGTATTGTTACAAGTAGTCTCACAACCTCGCTGTACCAACGTTAAGCACTCGCTAGCAGCCTAAGTGCACCAATGAGGAGATTGGTTGGATCAGGCATCTTGCCACTATCGCTTCATGTAAACCCTACAAAATTATTTCCCGGTTAATAAAGCGCCTTGATATGACTGCAATTCTGTCTTCTCCACCTCTCCACGTTTGAGTGGTTAACTGCAGGCAGACCAAATGGAGGGAAAGGGGGGGGGTGCGTTGAAGGGGTCACATTTTCTCACCACGTCTATCGTTGAACTAGAGCTTTAAATAATTGTATAGAAATCGTCATTTCAAGTGGAGGTACAAATAAATCCTAGGGGGATTAAATTTATAACGTATCTCACGCTTGCCCAACTTACCGTTCGTTAAAAATAATGGCACGGCTGGTCCTGAGATTCTTCTTTTTAAAAGCCAGAGAAGTGAAGTAGAATCCGTTGCCATCTTGAGAGAATTTTGCCCCACTGTTCATCAGGTAAGTGACCACACTGTCGTGATCATTTTTAGCTGCGTAATGCAATGCTGTCATCTAATGAGGAAATGAAAGGTTTCAGGACAAAAGTTTTATAAAGTCGACTTCAAGCTTCACAGAGGAGAAGGAACACCAAAGTGACAAAAAGTCGAGGGGCAGGAGGAACAGAAAAGCGTTTCAATGATGTAAAAGAGATAGACACAAATCCAGAAAAAATATGAGATGAGTACTGTGGAAGTAGTGGAATATGACATACAGTGGGGTCATGGCAGTTTGAAGTCAGAAGTCAGCTGCCGGTTAATAGACTTTTTTGCCGTATGAGTATACGTTGCCAAGGATGCACCACGTGGAGGTAAGTCTATCGCACACCCCCAATTCTGATAAAGTAAACTGTGCAAGTTGGTTAGAGACTAAATGACAATTATTTGTTAATTCATTTTCTAAATTCATCATTTGGAATTGGCTCATTCCAAATAGAGCGAAACGGAGACATTAAAGTTCCTATTGTATCTAAATTGGCTATTTTCAATTGATCAAAAATGCAAACCTAGGTGAATAAAAAAAAATATAATCTGTCATTCGCTATTGATTAATACCATTCCATTTCATCTTATTGATTTTTTTATAATCAGAAACAGCTATAGTAACAACTATTATTAAAATAATGACTTTTGTGACACTTCTAAAGGTACTTTAATGTACAGATACGTCATAACTAGGAAATAAATCAATGAAATTTATTGCTCAATAAGAAATTATAATTCATCTCTTCATTCTTGTTAATTAAGGACAAAATATAATTCCTAGGGGAGTTGCATCAATTTTTGTTTAATTGAATCACTTTGAAAATTAAGAGGGAATACAGTTGGTTATACCACTTAAGTACATGTTTTTGTTCCAGGGTGTGCGATAGACTTACCTCCACGTGGTGCATCCTGGGCAACGTATACTCATTTGGCAAAAAAGTCTATTAACCGGCAGCTGACTTCTGGCTTCAAACTACCATGACCCCACTGTATGTCATTTTCGACCGCTTTCACAGTACTCACCTTACCTTTTTCTCTACCTTTGTGTCTGTCTGTCTCTTTTACATCTTTAAGCCACTCTTCCGCTCCTCCTTATCGACTTTTTTCACTTTGATGTTCCTCCTTCCCTCTATGAAGCCCGTAGTCAACTAAAGGGCTAATGATACCTATCAAAACGCTTGCCATTTGATAAAAATAAATAAATGTTTTTGATCCACTTAAAAAAATTTTTCAAATAGAAGCTTCATAAGAAATTGGATTCTCTAAGTTGATGAACTTACTCCTCTGAAATCCCTAGCGTCGATTATGCTAGAGTTCGCTCCAAGTATACTTTTGCAGGTTTCCAAACAGCCGACTCTTGCAGCCCAGTGAAGAGGTGTTCTCCCCTTCTGACACCTAAAGGAAAACTTTTAGCTGGGAGAATTTCGCTCAACCATTTAATTCAAAAGTGCTACTGACCTTCGGAAGCTACTTCCGTTGGCTATAAGCAAGGCGACAATATGTGAATGCGCATTTGCGGCAGCAATATGCAAGGGCGTGCAACCATTTGCATCCGAGGTATTCATTGACCAGAGACCGTGGTCAGTTCTCAGCAGACTTTCAACTGTAGCTACGCAGCCCTTCTTCGCTGCAACATGAAGCGGGGTCTCACAAGCTCTATTCTGATGTCGGCAGTCTGCTCCACAGGCTAACAAGTCACGGGTCACACTCAACATGCTACCACCTCTCTTGGTAGCATAGTGGAGGGCGGTACAACCGCACTCATCTTCTTCGTTGATAAGTCGACAATAAAGACCATGCTAGATAAAACAAAAAAATGGAAGCGAATCAGTATTTTGAAGTAATAGTGGCATTCCAAGCACAAGGTTAATTAATCATTTCTCTCCAATCTCACCTCTCGTATTCGCCTCCACAGAGTGTCATCTTTCAAAGCCCCATAGTAGATAGCCAACTGCAAAGCATTACGCTGAAACAGATCTCTAGCGTTGAGATCGGCACCGAATTGAATGAGTGTCAGACATGACGCAATGGCACATTTTGTGATCGCAAGTAGTAATGGTGTCCAACCATTGCTATCTTGAACCTCCATGGGTGAATGCTACAGGTAAAACCCCATTATGAGTCATATTCTATTTAACTGAAGTTTTTTTGGTCATTCACTCACTCGTTTGATAAGAAACGCTGTAAGATTAGCATGATTATACATGACAGCTAGATGCAAAGGTGTATGGCCACTACTATTAACCCCAGACAGTAGTCGAACTGTCTCCTCCTTGTCATTCCAGTTCAGCAGGGAAGAAAGCACCGTTACTTCACCGCGTCGTGCTGCATAGTGTATCACACTGCAGTCGTTGTGTTGGAGAGCAGTTAAATCGCTTCCATGTTCCAGGCAGAACTTTAATCAGGAATAAGTTTTTATTAATCAAACTACTTTTAATTGCTTTAAGTAGCCTACTAACATCAATCATTTCCATGTTGCCACTGTTTACGGCAAGATGTAGCGGTGTATCACCTTCACTGTCAGGTAGATTAATTAAATTTGGTTCCATGAAACTAACATCTGCTTCATCTTCGCAGCCTTGATTACCTCTCCTTGAGAGGTTCCCGTGATCAAAGAGGACTCGAAGACAATCCATACTACCAGACGAGACGGCTATGTGAATTGGATACCTTCCAATAGCATCTACTTTGAACATGTCAGCACCCATTGTTAGCTGAACCAATTAAAACGACACGATTAGGCACTACAAGGCTATGGGATGAATATTTATAATAACTAAACCTGCATTACCACGTGTTTTAGACATTCAGTGCTATTATTTCGACAGCAACAGTGAACCACGGTTCCACCGAATTCTCCTGCTGCGTTGATGTCAACATGTGCTGTTCGAACAAGCTCCTAAAGTCAAAATACAAATGTTGATAATCATTATCTAAAAGGTATACGTACATCGAAAAGGTGATGTGATTGACTTTTAGAGATTCAGCATCATTCATTTCGCATGCAAGATGAATTGGCTGATTATTTCGATTGTCAGCTATCTCAGCGTTACATCCGAGAAGGAGCAGATGATATAGAGACGTGATCTGTTGTTCTAGAATGGCCAGATGAAGTGAGGTGTGGCCTTGACTATTTTGCTGATTAATATCTAAAGGAAGAAGCAGCGTAAGTACGACAATTTTTTTGCAGAAAAAATTTCAATTTTAGAATCGCAATAAACGCGCGAAGGTGGTTAAGTATAACACAGACACTGCTGCCCACCTCCCATCCCCCACCCCCCCAATATTTCTTTTCACTGGACCAAGGCAGATGGTAGGATACTTACGGTATCGATTTTTACTTTATTCTAACCATCCTCGAGGTCACACCATATTGCCAACTTTCCTAAACGATTTATTATAATGGAACACACTGAACACCATTTGAGACACAGCGAAATGAGTTTGATCGACTTCCTTCTGACATTAACTGCATTACAAATGTCCTTCTAGATAAATGCATCTCATATTATACCCCAAGATATGACCTAGTCTAAACTTCTTTCGGTTTTGGAAATTTTAAGAGGGGGGGGGACATTTTGTCAAGTGAAAATTACCTGCTCCTTGAGAGACTAAAAGATCGATTATTCTCAGAAAGCCACGATTTACAGCATAATGGATCAAAAAATTTCCTCGACTGTCTCTCTGTGCCACCAGATTCGGGTTATCCACAAGGAGATCAAAGAGCTCTACTGCTTTATTCCGATTCACACACTAAAATACAAAATGATTTTGATATGTTACTATTTACAGTTAAGTAGTAGGGTTTCCTATTCGATTTTCTTACCATGATAGCGGAAATGAGTTCAGATTTCGTTCCGTCACTGTCGTCTTTGAGTGTGCTAAGGCGGTAGGAAGCAGATATCTCCGATCTCGATACATTGATACTTGCGGCATCTAAACAATCACCAGAATTCCATGCCAAAAGTTTCTCAAGGGCATTCGGTTGAGCCCATGGACTCTCCAGGTAAGACTGTGTAACAAATGAATCAATTTCGTGCGAAGACTCCTCACTTTCACTAAAAGTGGATCGATGTGGACGGTAGAGACTGCGTCTTTCAAGTGGCAGAGGGACGTCTTGATTGATTGGTAGAATTACATCGGTCACAGTGATAAGGGGGTATGTGGGCCTCCTACAGTTCAAACAGTTCAGAACAGAGTCAAAAATCTTCTAGATAATAAAGCGTGATTTATGTTGATTATTTTAAGGAAAATGGAGAATATCGTATACATCCTATTGTCTTCACTAACAGAAGGGAAAAGTCGTGAAAGTATATGCTAAAAATGATGAAAATAGATCTTCGCTCTTGGAATCCAAAGTCAAATGCAAATTTGGACTAACTTAACATTAACACGAATCCCTATCCAACTGGCATGTAGATTTCAAAAAATTTAAATTTTATGGTTAAAGAAATTTTAGAAGGAAACTGAAAAGATTACACCTATTGAAAGTTGATGAATTAGCTCTATTGGAAAATAGAGTAAAATACATTATATTCGACAACTGTGATATATCAAGAATTTGCGCATATATATCTTAAAATAATTCAAAATATTCTATATTTGGCGCAATCTCAGTTAGAAAGCATTCACCTATCAATATATATTATCTTAACTTTATGCTATCACTTGTTGCTTAATCCTTAACCGCCCTTAGGATCGTAGAGTCCTCTATTAAAATTAGCTCCATTGGAACTAGACTCGTAAAAGAAGGCTCTATTGCCGTTTAAGACATGTTCAATATGTGTCTATATAGCCTTTGCCTGATACACCACCAAAAGTCATCACGTCTGCGGCATCAATCTGCTACTGTGAGACAAGCATGAGCGTGGTTGGATGCATTTTGCAAAAAAAAATGATTCAGGTGTTAAAAGGTTAACAGAAATATGACAATATTTAAAGTATTAAACAAGTGAAGATCTCATTACCCACTGAGAGTATCAGTCGGCTGCTCCATGCCAAGTTGTGCCTGCTAATGTCTCCACAGACATGACGTGCCTAATTTTTAGCAAAACGTTCTGAACTCTACTCCAACCAATGGTATAGCTAATTAACTTGGAGTTATTAACAAATGGCTCTTTCGACGCCAGAAAGAACATCAACACTCAGATTGCCATTATACCATAGTTTTTTTACCGACCGTTTTATATTTAATTCAATGAAAACTATTTGCCATCACCGTCTTAATTCTCAAATTGATTGCTCAAATATATATATGCAGACATGATGGTCTGCTTATCAAGTAGACTGAATTCATGGTCAATATTTGCTCAATAGTAATTAAAACTTACACCAAGGGGTATGAGCAAGCAATCGATACTGTGATGTCTAGGCGATAAGAGCTTTTGGTCCAGCTCTCTCACCCTCTGGCGTCTGTAGTTATCCCCCTCCCCTCCCCCCACGTTATAAACAACTATGTACACCACGTACCATGTGCTACTCGCTTCC
>UZAE01013268.1:0-13267 GCA_900617975.1 Rodentolepis nana | reverse complement strand
AAAGGGTGGCGGTTAAGTGTGATGTGGAAACAGATACTCCTTTAAATGGGGCTTTCAATATTGTCTACTCGGGGTGTGCGATAGACTTACCTCCACGTGGTGCACCCTGGGCAACGTATACTCATACGGCAAAAAAGTCTATAACTCGTCTATTGACTTCTCACTTCAAACTACATCACCCCCACTCTATGCCATATTCGACTATTTCCGCAATACTCACCTCACCTTTGTTCTACCTTTGTATTCGTCACTTACATCTTTGAAACACTCCTCTCTTCCCCCTCTCGACTTTTTTCAAGTTGATGCTCCTTCCCCTTTGTGAAGCCTGAAGTCAACTAAAGGGCTAAAGATAACCATCAAGATGCCTGCCATTTGATACAAATATTGTCTACTCTATTCAATAATTATGATTTAGATTGAGTATTATTTGTTTCTGACTAATTATCTCAAAATCATTGCAGCCTCAGTTAAAGTAATTAGCAGAAATCAATAGCTTAGAGCTGACAGCTTAATTGTCAAAGTGATCACCAGATTTATTCATTTATATCAAGTGGCAGGCGTTTTAATAGTTATCATTACCCCCTTAGTTGACTTCAGGCTCCCAAGAGGAGAAGGAACATCAAAATGAAAAAAAGTCTAGAGGGGGAGGGGGAACAGAGGAGTGTTTCGCAGATGTAAAGGGACAGGCATAAAGTAGAAAAAGGTGAGGTGAGTACTGTGAAAGTAGTCGTATATGACATACATTGGGGCCATGGTAGTTTGAAGCCAGAAGTCAACTGCCGGTTAGTTTGCCGTATGAATATACGTTGCCCAGGGTGCACCACGTGGAGGTAAGTCTATTGAAAAACGAATGCCGAGTGATAGAATTTTTGCCGTAAGAAAGTACGTTGCCCAGGGTGCACCACGTGGAGGTAAGTCTATCGTAGTTAACTGCCAGTTAATAGACTTTTTGCCGTATGAATATAACGAAAGCCGAGTGATAGACTTTTTTGCCGTAAGAAAATACGCTGCCCAGGGTGCACCACGTGGAGGTAAGTCTATCGCACACAAACTTCCGGTTAATAGACTTTTTACCGTATGAGTATACGTTTCCCAGGGTGCACCACGTGGAGGTAAGTCTATCGCACACCCACCAGGGTGCACCACGTGGAGGTAAGTCTATCGCACACCCCTTGTAGGGTGCACCACGTGGAGGTAAGTCTATCGCACACCCCACGAATCCCCAGATATGGGAAGTGAAACGTCATCTTTTCAGAATAGAGCTAATCAAATTAATTTGTAACTTACAAATGTTATTGCTTGTCAACAAAAATCGTGGTGTTTAATAAGATAAATTTTTTCTACTTTGCACTGAATAAGTTAAAGTAAATCGTGTGTTTTATAGCTATTTATTGTTTGCCTCTCTGTTTGCGGAATTAGAACTCGAATAAAGTAAGAAACATTTGGAATTTATTTGTGACAAAATAAAATTATATCTTTTTTCTGGTAGCATGCATACCCACAGTTATCGACTTGAACATAATGCCAAATATTCTCCAATAACCTGTCTAAGTGTGAAATTTGCAATAAATCGATAAGTAGAGAATTCATTCATTTCCTTAATCGAATCCAATTAATTGCTATCTGTTTAGAACAGTAATATCTTATATCAGCCAACGCCTAATTTGAGGCCACTAAAACGTAACTGATCAAAGGGCATATGTCGGTTTCAAAAACCTTAGTGATAGGTTAACAGATTTTTTTGCCGTATGAGTACACGTTGCCCAGAGTGCACCATGTGGAGGTAAGTCTATCGCACACCCCAAGGAAAAAATCATTCATTTTAGGGCGAAGGACTGCGGGCTGAAGAGAGGACAGTTTGAGAACGTTGAGAACTTCACTTCAAAAGAAAAATTAGAGGGTTGTCTGATTAGGAAAATTTCACAGTGAGCTTTATAAACCTTCCCATTTTCATATTTATTTAGGAAAACTTGGTGAGATCTAGGATTCATAAAAATAATCTTTTTGGATTGAATTTCTTATCTTTATTCATAATTCTTCTTCTGTGTTACTAATTATTCCGGCTAAGACTGTCTCAGTTTTGTCTCATGTGTCAAATAAAATAATTTTTTGCAAATTGTTATAATATTAATAATTAAAATTTTGACTATTTAAAGAAATCTCATGAAAATTTATCCCTTTGTTTTTAATCGTGTTAAAAATTAAACGTTATAACTGATTAAAGCAGAACATAATATTTTTTCATATATCTCAATATCCAATGTTTGTCTGGCCTTGAACAATGTTGATGATCTGATATGATAAATATCTAGCATGGATTTGTCAAAAGAGCACTCGCAACCATTGTAAACCAAAACTATTGCTGAAACAAATGCGGTGATTTAAATCAGTTTCAAATGGCGGTGCTAAAAAAATTGCCCGCCTATTAAAGCTGATCTAAAAATTGAATGAAATGAAGCTAGCTTAAATAAATAAATTTCCAATTCACTGCTATGATAATAACTTTTTTGAATCATTAATTATATAAAATTTAAAATTTCTCTAAGAAATATGATAGTAAGAAGTATAATTGGGTTGATTCAGGTGTTTTGCTAAATACTTTTCATGGTTACCGTGTGATCTTAAGCTGATCTTTAGGATCTGTGCTTGAAATATCTTTAACCGTCTTGTTTAACATTAGTTTCGTTTCAAAGAGCTGATAGATGTAATGGACATAAAAATAAATGTTTCTTTTTATAATTTTATTTGTTCCACATCTCAGCTTCACATTCATTTGAAGGATGAATTAAATATCTATTAATTTTAAAGCCTTGGCGGTAACGTCACTCTTAGAATCTTAACAACAAAACTTTTTGTCGACAAAAGCCAGTTAGTGGAAATTAAGCTTTTTGAACACAAATCAATTTCAGGAACGAATTGTAATTCAGAGAAGTACTTATCAGGCGAATATGTAGCATTTGTGAGACTGACGTTTTATAAGAAATAATGATTCGTAAACTGGAAAGATCATAACTGAATGCTAACCAATTGGAATGTATTTGCAGAAAAGTAGTTGATGGAACGAAAAATGGACAAATCGATACATATTAAGAAGAGGACATAATTTGATTTAGAAGAAAAGACATCTATGTGTGGTTTTGGCAACCTAATTTTCAATTAGATCATTGAAAATAAAGCTATCGAAACTTAACCTCTTCAAGAAAAAACGTCCTTCTTCCCTCTTTGGACGCGTTCACAGGTCTATATTCATGTGTTGCCGTGAAAATAGGTCAATAGGTGAATTGCGCAAATCGTTTGCACAGTTTAAAGTAATTCAATAATTCTGTACAGTTTATTGCTTAGCATAAAATTTTCGTAATTCAGATGAAGTTGAATGAGATTAGTAATACATCTGTGCTGTTTAAAACACTATATTACCGACAAAGCAATAAGAAATCTACGACAAACACGTTTCACTAAATTCACACAGCCAATTCAAAGTAAAGCTTCCTTAATATTTTTGTTATTTTAAGTGCTCTCATGGTTAAAAATTGTCATACAGATGAAAAAGGAGCGAAAATACACTTGGATATTGTTGTTGCTGAATTTAGCTTTTTTTTCCTCAATTTCATTTGTGTTTCAGTGATGTTTGGGATAATTTCTTCTTGCTTCCTATCTACTCCTCACAGTGGAAATGCGGCTTGCGCTTCCCGCAAAATGAATGGGAGGTAAAATGTCAATTTCTCCTTATCCGCATCTTGTTCCTTGACTGCGCTTACTGACTAACACTTGAACATAGCGCAAAATCTGCGCAGTTTACGAAAATTGATGCATTGGCCTAGAGGTGGTTCTAGCAAAAAATTCGCTGAAATGTATCTTTATGCTTAAATGCACTTTCAAAGCGCTTACGCAAAATACCTGTCCAGTGAAAACAGAACAGTGGGAAAGTGGTTTATCATCCAAGCAGTTGAACCTCAATTTGGTTGATTTGAAAGGCACCAACTGTCCTTTCAATAACCAGAAGAAGTTGAGTTTGTTTGGGATTAGTGGACAAATATTGGAAATGAGGGAGAGAAGATCACTAGAAAGAGGGAAAGATGAGAATCAGCTCTGAGTGAGCGAAAACGAGGATAATTTCATGAGACAAAATCAAGACGCACTAGGGTGGAATTGAATGTGTCTTCTGATGGTCTGATGAAAATCATTGTGTTCGGCATTATGTTACAGGGTGTTAAGAGGACCGTATTGAATTTCAATATGAAATATTCTATGATATTGCGAATTCTTTATTAAAAAAATAAGAGTTTTTACTATTTGTCCTTGCTTTATCTCCCACTTCGCATGACTTCAACAAAATCGCTCAATTTAATTTTTCTCAATTCTATTTACTGTCTAATTAAAAGGACGTACTTAGATACTCGAAGTAGATTCTTACTAATTTTACAAGTTAAATTTGCTTCCCAATAAACATGGCTATTGTTGTCCATAAAATATAATAAGTCAGTTTATATAAATAGACAGAAAAGTGTAGATATTGGGGGAATTTCAATTCAATGTTCGGTAAAATGGTGTAAGGGAAACCTTTTTCACATAAAAAAACCTACTTTTTACAAATGATCAATTTGGCATATTTGAGTAAAATTTCATATTTTTTATACCTCAATTCAATGACGTTATGTAGAAATTTTTACTTGTATGTCTTTCACTACCTGAAAACTGAAGGTTTCTTGCTTATTGGCTAAAAAAGAACTTGTAATTAGTAAAATGTTGTAGAGGAGAAACAAATGGAAGTACTCAGATTTTTTGAGTTCAAGTGAAATTTTATTCAATTCTAATCGTATTGTCTGAAGGCAGAAAATAAGCCTTATTCGTTCGAAACTCTAAATAAAAAAATATAATTTCAAAGTGAACACTGAATTGAGAAAATACTTTATCTAATAATTTTTGAAGACACACCACTAGAATTCAATACTGTCCTATCGGCAAGGGCTATTAAACGCAATATTCCTCATCATTAACTGCATAATCAATCAGTAGAACTTCTCACCAACTTTTGATGATTCCAGCGGCCTATACTAACTTCAAGTCTACGCATACCATACTGCAATCCAATCTTCTAGTTCTTTGTTCACCAAATTGATAAACTACTTCTGAAGCTATTAAGTTGACAACTAAGTCATTGCCGATTTCAAATAAGAAGGAAAATTCGGAATTTTTGTTTAAAAATATAACTTTATTCAATTAGATATTGGCCGTTCTTGTCGATGACCTTTTTCCATCGTTCTGGCAGAGTAAAAATTCCCCCTTCGTAAAATGTCTGGTCTTTGCTATTAAAAAACTCAATTAGGTGCGATCCGACATCATCCGCGTTGTTACAAATTTTACCATTTAAAGAGTTTTGCATGGAACGAAACAAATGGTAATCCGAAGGCGCGAGGTCAGGGCTATATGGTGGGTGTGACAAAACATCCCAACCCAGTTCCAATAATTTTTGCCGAATAACCAAAGATGTGTGGGGCCTTGCGTTATCATGATGGAAAACAACACCCTTCCCATTTGATAACGCCGGCCGCTTATCTTCAATTGCATCCTTCACTTTTTCGAGTTCTTCAACATACACATTTGAATTTATCGTTTGGTTCTGCGGCATGAGTTCAAAATACAAATTCCTTTGTGATCCCACCACACTGACAGCATAATCTTTTTTGGTGAATCTCTGCTTTTGATACTGTTTGGGCTGGTTGATCTTGCTTCACCCATGATCTCTTGCGAGTAACATTGTTATAAAATATCCACTTTTCGTCGCCAGTAACTAGGTTCTTCCTCGGAAATGGATCATTCTCATTGCGTTTCAGTAGCGGCGAATCACAGATGCTAATCCGTTGCGTCAAATGAATTTCCTTTAACTGGTGAGGGATCCATAAATCAAGTTTCTTGACATAACCAAGGGTTTTTAATTTGTTTTCAATGCATGTATGCGACACATTGAGCTTCTCTGCAATATCTCGTGTTGTGCTGTGACGATTCGAATCGATAATGGCCTTGATATAGGTTTCATCCACTTCGACTGGGCGGCCAGATCGTTGTGAATTTTTCAGTGAAAAATCACNCAACTGCCAGTTGATAGACTTTTTGCCGTATGAGTATACGTAGCCCAGGATGCACCACATGGAGGTAAGTCTATCGCACACCCCAATTCACAAAAAAGTTAATGTCAAGCAAAGTTCTGCTAAGACAATGATCACGGAAAAGTTGTGTCCGTGTTATGAAGACGTACCACTTATATTATTACAATTTTTGAAGTAGAAAAGAGCAAAATACCAGGACTTTAATTGTGCGTATAATTATTCCTCCTGAACTGGAGAATTAGTCTGAATTGCGCTTCATCAATGATCTGATTCGAATCCCATAATGAAGATTAAGAGGGATTTTTCCACCAAAAGAACATTGAATTCACACGTTTGTGCATTCATGTCTTTTAAAGGCTGAAGTGAGCAAGTTCGATAGGGTGGATAAGAAGGATTATTTTACCTTTTGCTAAAAATCCTACTCTGGAAATCGATTTTGTCGCTAAGTCTGTTTATTTTAACTCACAATTCATTAAGGCCTATTCAAGTTACTTCTTTAAAATATATCAAAATTGTGCACTTTCCTTATCTCAATTTTCAATTTAATGGGGTGTGTGATAGACTTACCTCTACGTGGTACATCCTTGGTAACGTATACTCATACGGCAAAAAATTCGATTAACCGACAGTTGACTTCTGACTTCTAACTATTATTATCTCACTGTATGTCATATTCCTCCATTTCAGCAGATCTCACCTTACCTTTTACTCAACATTTGTGCCTGACTGTCTCTTTTACATCTGTGAATCATTATTCTGTCCCCCCTCTCAACTTTTTGTCACTTTGGTGAGGCCTGAATTCAGCGAAAGTGCTAATGATAACTATCAAAATGCCTGCCATTTGAAATAAATAAATGTTCATTTAATGCATTAAATATACCAAAATTTGATTGAAATTTAGTAAATATGACCCAAATGGCAATATTCAAGACGAAAAAAGGTTTGACACTCATTTTCCCCATAAATTAGTAAGTAATGAGGAATTATTTCACGCTTAGACCAAATTAAAACGGTAAAACCAAACGATAAGAATCGGTTGAATTTTGCTGGTAAGTCCAATGTTATAACTGAGTGGGAGCTATTTTACTAGTCTATTGACTGTCAGCATTGATTAAGAAGACCAACTGCCAATTTTTGTGGGACATCTTCTCAAACATAAACCTTTACAAGTTTTAATACTGGAAGGGTAAGAAAACTTACGAAACTTAGAAACATATTTCGAACATTTTGTCAAAGAGAATTATTTGAAGAAGTTTGGATGTCATTAACTCTACTTCCAGAGTTCTGGAAGGATTCCATTTTCCGCCCTTATAGATGGGCTTAGTACACTCTGCAATAAATGCTCCAAATGTTTCAAAGTGCTCTTTATACTATTTGACCTCTAGATTTCCGCATGAATTCATATTCACGTTACTCAGGACATGTTGTCCAAGGGATTTAATTATCCATAAATGCATCCTAATTTCTTGTTGTCTTCTTACGTCCATAAGCCAATACGGTTGAGTAGAAATTATCTTTCAAATTCTACAGAACCTAATCAACTCTACTGAACTCTGACCCACAAGATAAATACATAAAGATTCGATTTATTAGCATAATTAATAATATAGTTTTAATTGAAATGGCACAACGATTATTTTGAATTTTCTCTGATGAAATTCTGTCCGTATTTCACTTCTCATTTGAAGTGTTTCACTACCATTGGCTTTGAAGTAGTCAACACCTCTTTGAAGTACCCAGGTATCTTTGCAACTTCACTCTACCTTTGATACTATAACTTTTCAGAGCAGCCATTTCTTTTTAATAATCAAAAAAGGGTTAGGAAATAGTGTGACTGAAAGAATCTCTTTTGAGTTGTCTGTTTATATGAAGCCATTCTTTTTTCTTAAATAATTGCGCATTTGGTGAATCGAATAGCAGGACTGTTAAATGTGGACTTGTAGTAAAGATACATCTCTTCCCGTGTTCAAATAAAATGATACATGTAAACAGGTGAATGAAGAAAAGGTACCCTTGGAAAGTATTTTAAGAAAAGCGAAGATTAATTTATGGCCAATAGCAACATTGTTGAAGCGCAGAAAACGTTTCTTTCTCATAATGATTGATACATTTGCCGCTGTGTTCGACCACTTGAACCTTTGAAGTCCGAAATGCGCAGATTGTGATTCGCTCGACGATTGAAGAAACTCTAGGGAAAGAAATATCATCTCTCAATTGAATCCGACGTACACCGAAACCTTCAAGTTATTTAAGAGTAAAGCTCTATGCCACCTCATAAGAGGCACAACATCAACGCAATTTCCTAACCATAGAATATATCTGTTTCCAGAGAACGAAAACAAAATAAAGTGCACATGGGGGTAAAAGCATGATCAGGATCCTCAAGAATCTGGTCCAAAATGTGGAAAGTAAGTTTCATTTAATTTTCTCAGAATCTGCAAAATACTAATCACTTCATTAACGTCAGTCATATTAATTTCAATTGAGTAATAGGGAATACCATTTGCAGTGAAAAAAGTATTCCATTTTGAAACAAGTTAACTCAGCAGCTTTCATGGTTTACAGCTTGAATTTTTTCCGCAAATCTCCAATCTATTTGGTCGGAGTTGATGGGATATGAAAGAAACGAGAAAGACTCTATGTAAATATTAGCTCAAATCAAATAGAACATAGTCCATTTCCAATAAGTCACGAAAATTCCAAGTCAAAGCCTAAATTCTTCGTGTCGTTTATTTAACTGAAATTTTGTGAATTCACTTTTGCACTTTTCACATCTGTCGGTCTAGACTGCTCCACCAATTCAACGCTTTCAAAAAATTTCAAGCATTCCTCGCTTTGAAAATTTACCTAAAATCTTTAAACTTTACCTGCAAATTTAAGAAATTAGGAATTTTAAATAAAAAAAGCGTTACTTCATCACAAATGTATTGTAAATAATACGTACGCTTCATTTACCTGCATCGAAAGCTCGCAGAGCATAAAATATTTAAAGTGTATTTTCTGAAAATAACCGAAATTTAAAATACTTGTTAGAGATCTTAATCAAATAATTTCGCTGCACTCAGGCAAAATTTTCAATCTTCATCTCGCACACAATGGTTCATTGATTATTGGATTTACACGACCGCACCTGGATAAGCTAGAGCATCGATCTAATTATTGACAAACCAAGGAGCCACCAACTTACCATCTATTTGAGTCAATTTGAGTAAATTTTTTTAAAAAATAAATGGACCATCTGTTGAGCCACAAATTGATTTCTTTCCGTCTGAGTACGTCTCCGTATTAATAGGCAACTGAGAAACTGTAAAAAGAAGAGAGCTTTGGATATAAATTTCATATTTTGCAAGTTGTTTAAACAGGCCATTTTTCATTGATATCCAAAAAATCCACTTTTTATTTAAAATACCATGGAATCATTTATAGAGTGGCGAAAAAATAAGAAAATTAAGTAAAACTGTATAAAATATAATTCTTTAAGCCACAAATATGCATTATGAGTCATTCCTAATAGCAGATATCTGATAAGTCTTATCACAAGAGCTTTCAATAGATGGGTATTGATAGATTGGAGAACTCTGGCAACATTTAAAGCCATTTGGGTAGCATTTCCCACAACCGGTAATTGCCCCTAGTTTTGGAAAGTGATTTTGGTGACTGTTCATCGGGATAAAGATGAATTAACTCACAATTGTTGCTAATCTAATTTCTATGTCATCTTCCGATTTCACTATCCACTTTTTTCAGCCAAGATGAGGTGTCCTGCATCCACCAAGTCCACCGCCTGTCCCGAATAAATTGAGGCGTAACCCAGTCAGAATATCCTCTATGCTGATCGTTGTACACACTTCCTAAGACGTTACACTGATGAACCTCTTTTAACAAAAATATCTTCAATGATCGAGTCTTTATAAACTTATTCACACTTATTAATGAATTATCTACGCTCATTTGAGCTTTTTATTTTATCTTTTGTTGCCAGCAGTCAATCTTTGGCTTTACATAAGATAGTGAGTGGATCAGTCCTTGGACTTTAAATAACACTTCAATTACTTCCACTCTCTGACTCCACGTCAATTCTTTATCGTCACTTTTTTAATAAAAATCGATTTCTCTACCTGAGAGGCTGTTTACCCTGAAAAACTCCTCTCAGCGTCCAGTGAAATAAAAAAACTGAAGGGTAAAAGCCAAAACGATTTCTATAAGCAGCATAACAAGTTAATAGCTCAGGCCAAAAATTGGAACACGGCATCTTGGCTAACCTTTTGTTCAAATACCAACAATACTATAAATGAAAATACAAAAAGAGCCTTAATTCAGCACCTTCCGGTTTTAAAAGTTAATTAGAACCACTATGGAGAAAATGAAACAATTTCGATAGTTAAGTTTTTAACTTACCTCTTCTCAACAAAGCTCGATTTAAGAAAAAAGTCTCTTTATTTAGGTATTTTTCTTTTACAATTATTGAGATAACCTTTCAATGGTAAATGACATCCAAATACGAATGAGGAAAATTAAATTATCTCGACCTTGGAAAGGACTGATTCTCTTCTATTAACGATTTATTTTTAAATAAACATTGCATAAGAAAAGGATTCTTCCGAAATTCAAATAGCATATAAGCACAAAGCCTGCTTGTACATGAGTTCTAGAATATATGGTCTGAGTTTTTTATAAAATAATACACTGCAGTCTTTGCTTGGATCTGTAATCAACATAAACTTCCTCAACGACTTTCATAACCTTTGCAGGCAAACAATCTGTTGAAATGTAGTTTGGTCTGGAGACTCAGGCCATGCCATTACTATGTTTTCTCTTCTATATCGAGTGGTTCAGGTTTCCAGAGGATCCATTTATGTTCATGAAGTATTTGAAATGCCGTCATCCTTATAACCCAATGCCAATTCGAGAGGAGAGGTTCACCAAATTTTTGAAGTAAGTGACCTCAGCTTCTAATCACATACTGCACAAAATTTGGGATGTCGAGACTTTAAGCAGAAAGAATTGTCCCGAGGTTCAGTAAAAACGAGTTCGGAAATGGTTAGAATGAAAGCGAAACTAATAGTGAACTGAAATGCAGTATTGAGTATATGACTGATACCTTTACTACCTAAATATTAGAACTGCTAATTAAGTGTTTGGGTTCTATCACATCCAAAAATTTTCCCAGAGTTGGTCAATTTCACAGCTGGGTGTTACGCATATCAGTAAAAGGAATTTAAATTTGTTTCCACATTAAACGGAAGAGTGAGTGATTCTGACCAATAAATTGAACTCATTGAAAGACCTCAACCGAGATCAATGATTTGTAAATAGTTATGTTATTGGAAAGCTCCTAAAAAACATTATACAAAACTTCGAATCTAATCGCCCTCCAATTCAAACTTGAGAATTAGTGGTGACTGATTATTGTGCTGCTCTAAATTTGCTCCAGTAATCGAGATAAAGAGCTTAATTATACGGAAGTTTCCGCAATTAAAGCACCAATTCTGTGGCCCAACAGTTTAAAGTAACGAAACAAAAAGATTGAGTTTGAAAATAGTCTTGAAATGAAACAGAATAGAAGCAATAGGTTGTAGGGAGTCATGCATGATTGTTAAATGGCAGCATTACATCAGGCTCAAACCATAACTTGCATAAGTTTCACTACGAGTGATCTATGGCAAAGGCTCCAAGTATCAATCGTGTTAAATTGAATTAAAATATGGTTTGTTGTCTCGGATGTTAAACCTGCTATAATTATCATAGTTGTTTATCTGAAACAACATAACTACACTCGAGTGCATCTTGAGTGAGCTATGCAGAGTTTAAAATGCAATCAAATGTCCACCTACGCATAGTAACATGTATTCCGGAAACGAACTCTTTCAAATATTCTTGGCTCAAATTATGAAAAGTGATCTTTGCAAGATGTTGATGGTATATAATTATACCAAGCACCAAGACATTTGTCATTTTTAAAAGAAAACTTAATTGTTACTCATATTTAAACTATGAACATGTTGCTATAAGATAAAATTTCCGCCATCAGTTGAAAACATCTCAATTCCATTTTTTTTAAAAAGATCTGCTGATTTCAGGTGGTTTGGACATTTTGCATTGACCTGAAAAAGATAACAATGGGGTGGGAAGACGTTTGGTAAATGTGGGGGAAGTAGTAAAACCGCTCATTTAAAATCTTGAATTATTTGAGGGGTTATTGTTTCTTTGTGGGGTCGGGGAAT
Source organism: Rodentolepis nana (assembly GCA_900617975.1). NCBI lineage: Eukaryota > Metazoa > Platyhelminthes > Cestoda > Cyclophyllidea > Hymenolepididae > Rodentolepis > Rodentolepis nana. Next base: position 936 of record UZAE01013268.1, on the reverse strand, counting down.
GCCATAAGGAAGAAATGACACTGGAGGTGTGCCCTTCAATTTCCTTTTGTGGTCTTCTCATTTGTCGAAAACAGAAAAAAATGGCTATGAATGCTTAGTCAGGTCTTAAAAATTAGCCATGGATTATTACAGGCCCCACATGTATCTCAACAAATGAATCGATGAATATTGTGAAGTATAAAATCTGACTTGCATTGGGTTCGGAAATATGTATTTGATTCGCAGATCACTGCCAACGTCTAAATCGACTCATTTCTAATCGCTAGTAAATTTTTGTTGTCAAAGATGCAATCTTTCTATTAACAATAAAGTGTTTCCTCATTCGCCTTTGTTATATTTGAGGAATCGGCAGGGCAATGTTCCCGTTATTTATGTTTTTCAAGCATTATTTTATAGTTGACCTTGAAAGTATGAGTTTCTTCCATAACTAATCGACACTTAAGGGAGTCCCATGTTCAAACGAGGTTTCTAATATATCTTTTTTCAAAATTCGGTGCCTGGTTTAAATTAATATTATCTGGTTGAGACCTTTAAAACCAAATTGTAACTAACAGAGTGTTATTACTGGACTCTGCATTTGAGTATTGGGTTTTGTAGTTGCCGTGCAGACATTCAAGATCTGACGATTGAAAAGCAGGATGCAATACTTGCTGGACGGGGTGTACTATAGACTTACCTCCACGTGGTGCACACTGGACAATGTGTACTCATACGGCTTCTGACTTTAAACTACCATGACCCCACTCTATGTTATATTCTACCACTTCCACAATACTCACCTTACCTTTTCTCTACCTTTGTGTCTGTCTGTCTCTTTTATGTCTGTGAATCATTATTCTGCCCCCCTTTCGGAATTTTGCCATTGTGAAGGTCCTCCTCGTCTCTGTGAAGTCCGGAGTCAGCTAAAGGGCGAATGATAACTATCAAAACGCCTGC
>UZAE01013267.1:0-15231 GCA_900617975.1 Rodentolepis nana | reverse complement strand
CCCCCCTCCCCCTCACCTCCCCACTCACTCCCCCCCCTCCCCACCTCGCCCAAAAAATGTTTGATGGGTGGATTACCTACTACCCCTAACTACCATCCCACAAAATATGTCGTATTTTGAAAAATACGTCTGGTTAATCGCATTATTTTTAAATGCTTTTGAAATTAGACGGTGGGCAATTTAAGTCATTTTTCGGTATATTCATCTCTGAAAGCATTTAAAGATGTGAACAGCGATTATCCCGATTGCGATTGATAAGAAAAATTGACACTAAGGGTTCTAATTTTAAGTTCTTGAAATGAGGGGAGGTCCACTGTGAAACACTCTAATACTCAAAATTTCGCATTTCATTTCTAACCCCCAAGATTACTCGAGGAGAGTTCACTAGATACCATTCAAAGTAAATTCTAATGAATATAATAATGTAATTTCAAAAAGGTCAGTTTAGCTACTTTTGTGGGAAACGCAACTTTTCCACGACAAAAGCAGAGACCTTTCGACCAATGAATGACCAAAGTCAATACGTGGTTTTCACGCCAGAAGGTGTATGTTATGACTAAGGCCCAGTCTGTGAAGCACACCAAAATAGCACACATGCGACACTTCCCAAACAAACGTGTTCTGCGTGATACGTCTGTTTCCTCAATAGCTTTACGGCATCTTAAATGATACTGGAAGCCTTTCCAAGCATAGGAGAATCTGCCATAGAGATTTCCTAGCACCGTCAAGGCTTATTAGTGTAGCAATCAGCTACATTTTATTCCAAAATATTAGGCTGAGATTAAGAGTGTCAAAACCGGCAGTAATCCCTAAAATTCAGCTCGGAACCAGAGTTGGTTAAGGATTATATTTAATTAAGATGTATAATAAAGACCCAGTTTCAAATTTTCCGAAGTGAAAAAAATATTGGAAAAGTCATTTTCGGTCCATGACAAGTAATTTCCAGTCCCATTAATTTAAAATATAGCACAGCAGTGGAATATTAAAAATATATTTTTTTATGGAAATTAGTTTTGGCCTTCTACTTTTAGACAAAATGTGAAAGACAATGACGCCAACTTTGAAATTGTAAATAAATATTAAAATACATTTATTCACCTAAAGTATTGCTACCTTATTGGCAAATAAATCAAAATGTCAACTTGGAAACATTAAATAAGCCGTAAATATCAATATAGCGGTTAAGGTATCTGGCCAAGTTACTCAATAGTCAGAATTCTTGTAAAATTCTACTATAGCACATACAGACTTGAGATTTTTGAAAATAGTAATCATGACTCTCGAAAAATTTTTCTAACTTCAATTGAGAGACAAAAAATCTCGAGTATAAATAGTAAAATAATATAAATAAATGATATTTCATTTGTTTATAACTTTAACTATGACTTTCGAAAATGAGGCGTCAAGTTTAAAAAATAGAAATCAACACGACTTTCAAAAAACTGTGAAAATTTTAACACCGTTTCTCCACTCAATCACGCTCGTGATTTGACTCTACTCGTTTAGAATACTACTTGCACTGCGGCTAATTCAACATCAGTAGCTTTGATAACGACACTATAAATCGGTGAATCACCAGCACGAACAATAACGCCAATTACAACTTTATGAACCGTATGAGATGTTCTACTTTTAAGTTTTGAAGAGATAAGGTGCATTTTTAAGTTACCCAGAGTTGTGAGGTTCTTAAGGGCTATAGTCGGAGAACATATGATGCAGTGGGTTTGAACATAGCACCAAGACGAATTAGCGATCGATAGTATTTGGGTATCACAGAGTGATATCACTTATGATCTTTATTACTGAGTCACATGATTCAGTTTGATTACGATGTAGCGGATTGCTACCTTACTAAAGCCTGACTGACTCAGAAATCTCTGTGGCAGGTTCTCCTACATCTAGCTAGACTCCCAGAACCAGCTAAGCTATAGCCCAACTATAAAGGAAACAGACGTGTAGCACGGAGCACATTTATTCAGTACGTATATTGTGGATAAAGTGTACACGCAGGGAGTTTAATCATGATCAGGATGGGGGATTAGGTTAAACAAACAGAGGTTAATGATTGGTCGGTGTTTGTAGGGTCGCACCTTCCAATCCTGGCGTGCAGGCATGCGATGACGTCACCCACAACGATAGTTAACTTGCTTCGAATTGTCCATGGACGTTCCTAGGGGACAAAAAGTCAATGAAATGGAGACATACTTCCTTTGGGGTTATTTCTGCACTTTCAACGATAATGTAAACTAAAATGCAGATATAGTTAATGGAAAAAGTTTTTGGCAATTTGAAAACTTACATCTTTTCCATTGACAAACTACCTACATGAATACATTTTCTAACGATTTTTTTCAAAGAAGTGAACTTGGAAATACTAATAATAAATTCATTTTTTTACCTACAGTTTTATAAACTTATCGGCACTCTGTTTCAAAAATTTGACCTTGAAATTCATCCTATATATTTTGGCGGTCTTCCACTTTTATCATGGTCTATAAAAATGTGGCCAAAAAAGGTGGGGAGTTTGACCGCTTCGGACGAATTTCATTTGATAAATATAATATAAATAATAAATAAATAAATAATAATATAAATATAAATAATAACTGGACCAGACAGTCCTTCAATGATATTCCACTCTAATTTGGCAGACCTACCAATGATCTCATCGTCAATCACGTTGTCTATTCTTCATGAATTCAAATACCATCTATAAATACATTTGTCATATTTATTATCAAATTTTTGTAGCCGTGGGGTCTACCTAACCTCAAAGTGCTTAAATTAACTTCTTTTAAAAATATTCTTTCAAATAAATTATTGTGGCCTAATACCGATTTAGTCCTTCACGTCATAATCTGATAAGGAAAAGGTGACAAAAATTCCACCCACATTCTTTCAAATGCGATTTTGGATAACAAATTGCCCTAATTTAGGAGATATTCTGAACCAAGTATTCAGTTATTATTTTCGAAGAAGCCAGTTCTATTCCAATTACACATTCAGCGATAGTTGGCGTAGCCTCTCTGACGTCTTTTTGTCCTGTTTCTGATTACGACCAGACTGGCAAATGGAGTAAATTTTAAGCTACTTCAGTGGTCTTGGCAACTGAATAAACTTCACTGTGTGACACGTTTACTCGACCAACTCCACTGCAGCCAATTAATTTAATAAACGTATATATTTGATAAATATTTCACCCTAGTAATTTTTGGAATGTTTGTGTGTTCATTTTTCTTATCTGGCCGGAATATGTCCAATAAAATAATCTAGTAAAAATAGATCTAAACGAAAGTTGTAAAAAAGTGCGAAATTTTGCTCTTGGACCAATGGAATAGTCTAATTTAAACTACAGCTTTAAAATGCCCATTATCTAAACAAAGTTTTGAATTCCCATTAATATTACGGCTTGCTCTAATAATTTATTAAATGACTTTTAAAGGAGCAATTTTTTATTGCGAATTGTCCAAGACACCGGAAATATTTAGAATTTTGAATAGAAGATTTAGATAGGCAATACCTTTCAGCATATTGGCAATATTTATACCAGGGCAGTTAATTAAAGATACAAATTTGGGAATGGGACCGTCGTTGAATCTTTTAAATTTGTTTGACTGCGGCTTCGCATTTCCTTTTACTTTGGCGCAATTTCAAACTTTTTGTATAATGCGTGCAAGAGAAAGTACGAATGAATAAAGGTAGTCATTCAAGCATTCAAACGCTCTTAAAATGCTTCCCTATTTTTTCCTTTTAATTCAAGCCCTCCTCTCAATCTAACAAATACATTTCGCTGTGAATATAAGCCGATTATTTTTGAATTAATTAATTAAATGAAAAAGACAAAATATACTAATCAATTAAATTTTCTAAATAGGACTACTCGAAGATTTTGCTATTAAAGTAAATAATACGTTGCCTTAGCAGTAAATAAAATAATAATAGTAATAATATAGATTTAAAGAAGCACGCGAATAGACTATTTGCTCGCATACAAGTTATTAAGCACAACATAAAATCGATTGTATTAAAAAATAAGAGACGAAATAAAAATTTTTCGCCGAGATATGTCAGATAGCAGTCGAGCTCCTCCCTTTGCTTTATATTTTTTTAATGACTTCCTCCCTCCTTCCCCATTTCGTTCAAGGCAGATGTTTACTAATTGGCATGTCTGATCTTCAATCAATATAGGCATGATGATTAGCCTGCTTATTATCGATTTTTCACCGATCACTCATGTTCCATACTTCCTTCTTACTAATTCAATGGCCGATTTGTTCTCACCACTTTCCTTGTGTCAACTCTGTTCTGTGGTTGTGAATAAGAAGAAACAATTAGGCCAATCGCTGTCATTACCTACTAAAGAGATGTGCCTGAATAAATGTGGCTTTTGTAGTCAAACTGCACGAAACACTTAACAATAATAAAACGTCGGTCCGAGTCATGTAATAACAATTGGAAGGTGAGAAATGATGTTGTGTGTATAACAGCTAGATTAGAGCTATTGCTTAGACAGGAGGTATTGAGTAAGCTCAGAAAATAAGAGACAAATATTAGACCCGTTGATTTTGAAGCTCCACAAGATTTTTAAGAATTAGTTTTAAATTTTCGAGGTGTGCGATAGACTTATCTTCACGTTGTGCACCCTGGGCAACGTATACTCATATGGCAAAATAGTCTATTGACCGGTAGTTGACTTCTGACTTCAAACCCCACTGTAGGTCATATTCGACAACTTCCACAGCACTCATCATAATTTTTCCCTATCTATCTGTCTATCCGTCTCTTTTACATCTGATAATCACTCTTCTGTTCCCAACCCTCGAATTTTGTCACTTCGATGTTCCCCCTCCTCTCTGAGAAGCCCGAAGTCAGCTAGAGGGCTAATGATAACTATCAAAACGTCTGTCATTTGATATAAATAAGTTAAGTTTTAACTATTCACATTTTGTTTCCTTTCTGCACCAATGAAAAAACATTATTATTTTTATTGAATAAAATGGCGGGCTTTATGATATTCCTCATCTGCCCCTTAGTTGACTTCGGCCTTCACAAGGGGGGGGGGGCGAACACAGAAACAGGGTGTCTTAAAAAATAATAATTTTTAACATATTGTTTAGTATAATCTCAAATGTGTAAAAATATTTACAAGTATCATTTAATTGTTTTTTATTCTTATTGTTTTTTAATGATGATGATGATCCAAACCGAAGAGTACAGTATTGAGAGTGGAAATTAGAGCAGAGTGTGTGATAAGTGAATATTTCAAGAAAGATTGTGTGGAGTGACGAGGCCATATATTCAAGTTAAATGGTTACGTTAACCGCCATAGTTGTACCTATTGGGGACCTGAGAATCCATACAATACTGCTAACCGTCATTTCAATTTACCTGAAATAACAGAGTGGCGTGGTTTATCATCAAGGGGAATAAATGGACCGTTCTTTTTTTATTTCTAATGTAACCGGTCTCGTTTACTTGAACTTTCTGCAGCGGTCTATTTTGCCAAGCATCAGTGAAGACTTTGAAGATGAAGAGGTTAGTTTTCTGCAAGAAGGGGCACCCCCACACTATCATCTCAATGTTAGGTCTTTCTTTGATGAGGTCTTGCCAAACAGGTAGATTGGACAAAGAGTTTTTTCGGAATACTATCCACATTCACTAGACCCCATACTACTAGATTTTTTTCTTATGGGGATTCTTAAAAGACAAAGTATACGCTACAAAACCTGCACCATTTGAGCACTGCCAGGCGTTGCCAGTAGTGTCTGGATCGATCAGACATCGATCAGTTTGGGAACAAGCGGTGAACAAAAGTAAAATTATAATTATAAAATATTCTAACGCTTTTGAAATGATGAAATTCTAATTGCAATTAGTTTCAATGTGTATACATTTTTGGGACATCCGTATGTAGGCTTTAGGGTTATTATCATTAGCCCATTATTAGACGTCTGTCGTTTTCTGTGAGGTTGGACATCTTATCAGGTGGGTCTCCTCCATTTTCTCCTGTAGATCACATAGGAGACATGTTGATTAGGCGTATACTCCTACTTTGTGAAAGTTCTTGGCCAGGGAATCGTGTTGGGTACGCAGTCTGAATTCTACAGCAACTTCGATTCTTGGCCAGTCGGCTATGTTGGAGAGCAACGTTTTCCACTACCCCTCTCCTTTGTTCGAGCTTTAAGTTCGTTGTTTCTAGCAGTCTTGAATTCTCTCCTGATTAAGATCTGCTTTGTGCGGAAAGACATAGGCCAGTCTATAGCTTTCTAAATTCTGGTTCCCTTCTTAGCAAGTGTGTCAGCACGCTCATTGCCTGTAATGCCAGGGTGTCCGGGGATCCATTGAAGAACTATTGTTTCGTAATTTTTTCTTATTTCTTTTCACCACAATTGGCCTAATGCTTTCTTAATAACCTTTATTTCTTCTTTTAAATGCAGACCTATCATGTTCCGTTGCTGCTGAGAAAGAGAATAGTTTAGAGTAAACACCTGCACCAACATTTGCTTGATTTTCTAAGTACAGCACGTCAATCAAAAATAAACATCGCCTAAGCTCTGATATTCGGTGTTCCAGTTGCTGACATTTTTGCAGAACTGAATTTTACTGCTCATGTCTCAGTTAGCTGTATGTAAGTTGTTCAATAATTTGCATTTAAAAATTAAGGCACTTTCCTTGTTGTGTGAAGAATTTGTAAAAGAGCAGAATCGTTTTGGTGGCGTTCAAGATGAAGGGAAGTTTGTGAGGTTTTACTCTAATTTGTGGTCCGTCAACACCATTTCACTGTCTCCTGATTCAGGACTCTTTCGTGCTTTAAACTTTGGACTTATGATCCAAACATTGATCTAGGTCACCCCTCAATCGTCTAACCAGTGGACGAAAAAAACACTCGTCATTCAAATTTTTGGTAATGACGTAATAGTAATGTAGACATCACAAATTCGATACTTTTTAGAAAAATAATAATATGAACAATCGAATTATGGATAAGAAAAATCAATGTTGTGCCTCGAAATCATAGAACTATACTAGTTTACTGTGGCTGAAATTACCTTGAGAGCACAAAATCAAGGAGCTAATCCCAAAAGAACAGCTTTTGAAGATTAGTAAACCTATTTTAATTAACAATTTAATTTCACTAATTAGTATTTAAATTTGTTTTGGTAATGGATGTGCTGAAAGGTCTAAGTATATATCGGTATTTAAATTGTGAGTCATACGATGGCTTTTGTTAGATTGGTGCTAATCTAATTGATTTGAATTGGATTATGGCAGATTTGTAACACATTGTAGCGCTTTCTACTACTAATTGGGATTTACAAAGAATTTGGCTGCTTAGGGTAAATCCTGCAGTCGTAAATTTACCCTTAGAATACTGTTGGGGAGGAGAGGGGGTGTGGGAGTAGGGATGGGGTGGGGTGGGGTGGGGTGGGGGAAAAGTGCTTTTGAGTCTGCTTCACAAAATATTGCAGACTGGGTATAAAGGGAAAGGATTTTATCCAGTACACACTCGCTGTCCTCAATTTAAGACAGTAAACAGGTAGCTCTTCAATTCGGTGATACAGTCGCTTATAGAGATAATAAAATTGCTGAGCTTAAAGGGAAACAGCTTTCGCTACTAAGACAATAGGGCCTATATTTAGATGGCCAATTCGAAAGTTACGCGCGGTCTTATAAATTAATGGGCTTTCATTGCGCAATAATTGGGTAAGCAAGGCGTTGTGTTGATGATAAAGTGATAACTCAATGGGTATGAGATCGGAAAAGGAACTTCCATTTTCACAAATTTATTCGGTTTTAGCTGCAGACGCTCGCTTATTGCCTAGCTCAGAATTACTCATTAACTATGAATGCTATCTGTTGCCAATGTAACTAAGACAAAACCCCACTTCTCAGAACTGAAGCAAATGTTTCCTAACCGCTCTATGTAACTCGCAACTTTTGACAATCCTAACAGACCTTTTCAGACTGAATGATTGATAGCTTGTGTAGGGGGTGGAGGTGGAGGTGGGGGTGGGGTGGAGGTGGGGTGGGGGTTAAAAAGTTGAAGGGCAAGAATTATCTGTGAGTGATCTCTGCTTTCTTAAAAACTTAATACATAATGGGGGTAGTACCACCCACAGATTTCGATTAACCCGTTATCAAGCCAAGAATGTGGTGGACATAACCTTCCCCCCCCCCCCCCAGGAAGCTGGAGATCGAACTCCAGGCATTACGCAACATTTGGACAGCTCAATACTCTCAGAGTTCCGATGATGTAAGTGATTTATTCCCGTAACTTTAATTAATAACTTTCATATAACCTCTTTTTTTTGTTTTCTTAATGGATGCCTTATCTTTTTAGTTCATCCATATGTTTTTGCATAATTAAAACCCATAAAAACTTTCCCCATAGCCGAGAGAATGCAAATAAATTAAACCGAGTCGTTTTCTTCTTCTTCTTCTCTAATTCACAAATGGACAGAGTTTTAACTCATTCACCACACCTTTCCTAAATCAATTTTCACTGAAATAATTGTAGTTTTGGTAATTTTAAAGGAAATTTTGCACATTTGGCCTTGACGATTTTCACTTAATGAACCAAACACTGCCACCTTTTTTCTCGCGTTAGAATCAAGTGCCTTTATTGAAAGTGCCGCTTAAAATTTTCAAAGGGAATTGTACTTTTCTGAAACATATGGGGGCAATAAAAGACCACCGTTGAAATCTCCGTGAAAATTTGGGATAATTTTTTGAAAAATTTAGGACTCTCGCAAATAATGTGTAAAACTAAAAAAATCCCCTTGCAATCCTTTTTTGGGGGTTTGGAAGTAACTGAATATTACAAAAAAGAAGAACTTATTTAATGACATCACTTTTGTAAAATGATACGTAACTAAAAGCAGTAAATGATTTTGTATGAAATGAGATTTCTACCTACGAGTTCAACAGCAGTAAAGAAGCTAAAATCCTACTTTTGGCAAATACTTTGCTGCATACTCTTCAAATATAGGAATTATTCATAATTAAAGATTTATTTATTTATTTCAAATGTCGGACGTTTTGATAGTCATCATTAGCCCTTTCGTTGACTTCGGACTTCACAGAGTGTAGGAACATCACAGTGAGAAAAATTCGAAAGAGGGAACAGAAGAGCAAATTAAAGACGTTAAAGAGACGGACACGAAGGCAGAGAAAAAGTAAGATGAGTACTTTGGAAGTGGTGGAATATGACATACAATGGGGTCATGGTAGTTTGAAGTGAGAAGTCAACGGCTGGTTTATAGACATTTTTTGGCTTATTTATAATTAAAGGTAAAATAAATGAAAAGTAAATGAATAGTGCGCCACAGCAAAAATTAATAAAACTCTTTTCAGGTAAATTAATCGGATATAGACATGAATTTCCTTCAAATCCTAATGTACGGAAGACGAAAGTGGCCTTTGATACTTGATCAATATCTCTTCAACTCTTGGCTATCTCTTTTCATCTTCAAATCGTAAAGGTTATAGCTGGGAAATATTTTCGCTTCCTTGAATTTGTATCTGATAAAAATTGTTTACCTAATACTAGTCGATATTTACAATCGAGGTGGAGTAAGTACTGTTGGGGAATACTCCGGTTTCAATCCAATGACCTTATATCCTGGGGTGGGCGATTAACTTACCTCCACGTGGTGCACCCTGGGCAACGCATACTCATACGGCAAAATAGTCTATTAACCGGCAGTTGATTTCTCACTTCAAACTACCATCACCCCCACTGTATGTCATATTTCACCACTTCACAATACTCACCTCACCCTTTCTTTACCTTTGTGTCTGTCTCTTTTACATCTTTGAAACACTCATCTGTTCCCCCCCCCCTTCTCGAATTTATCTCACTTTGATGTTCCTTCCTCTCTGTGAAGCCCGAAGTCAACTAAAGCGCTAATGATAACTATCAAAACACCAGCCATTTGATATAAATAAATAAATAAATCTCACATCCTACCTACTCCACCCGCGCATGCTTTTCCTTACTTCTTTATCTCTTTATTTCCTCCACCCCATCAACTGGCATTTTCTACGCACATTTTGCAAAGTCGTTGCCTTTACTTCACTTTCCTCTTTCTGTGTCCTTCGTCTTGAGGTTGGAATTTTACAGTTGGCACTTTGCACTGGCCTCTCTACCGTTTCAGGAGTTTCAGTTTAATCAAACTCACGAGAACGCGCAGTGCCATTTTAATTTCGACTTCTTTCTTATTCAAATCTACAGTTTGAAGAAGAAAATTGTTTGTTTCGGAGCAAACAGGCATGAAGTAATGTAAATATCAGTGACACTTGAACAAACCCCGCTTTTAGTGAACATTTGGTGTAAATTTATTTTATTTAGCCTTAATTAGCAAACCAACCTAAACACAAATCACGCGAAGTAAGAGAATAGAAGCGATATAATCAAATTAGATGTATTCGGACAATTACATGAAATTTGTAACTGATTGACAATTGAAGTGTGATTAGTTGTTTTGGGGGGAAATTATTCATTTTCCTCGAAAAATTTTATATCATGACATCTTTTTGAGAATCACATTTAGACTTTTAGAAAATGTGACGATTTAACGTGTTTATTCCAATTCAATTTTATTTCTGTTCCAACTTGTTCAATTCAGCTTTTATTAGGGTAGATTTTATACTTTAAAGAGATGTATGTTGTCTTGGGCACTGGTCCTTGGAAAAAGTTGATTGCTTTACTTTTATTGAACAGACGGGGAAGATAAGGAACAACTGCTCATATAATATTCCCTTATTCTAGAAAACACAGATACTTAGACAAAGACGTAACCCACATTCACCAATTGATAGTCGTATTCAAATTTTAAACACCAAAATCTGAACGAGTATCATATCGATTAGGAAAGAGGCTAACCCCAGACTCACGCTGAGGAGTGCTCTTTGATCAGCCTTCATAGTTTCATTTTTTTTCTTCATTTAAACCACTTTTATATCCGTGAAAAATAAATCATAATTCTTAATTGCATTACCGTGGTTTTCCGAAAAGCAGTCCATGGCGGTTAAACGAATGGGCGAACTTTCGAAAAACCGCGATAATATTGACGCTCGTGGCTGTACTAGAACCATACTTATATCAAATGGCAGGCGTTTTGATAGTTATCATTAGCCCTTTGGTTGACTCCAGACTTCACAGAGGGGAGGAGGAACTTCAAGATGGGAAAAAGTCAAAAGGGGAAGAGAAGAGAGATTCACAGATGTAAAATAGGCAGACAAAGGCAGAGATAAGGCAAGACGAGTACTGTGGAAGGGGTCAAATATGGCATATAGTGAGGTCAAGGTAGTTCGAATAAAGAAGTCAACTGCCGGTTTATAGATTTTTTTGCAGAATGAGTATACGTTGTACTATAAAACTTATTATCGTGAAGAAGAATCTGAGAGTACTCAAAAGCTAAACTACCAAGAGGAGATGAAACTGGTGAATTTTTGAACTCCATTGTTGTCCCCCTTTCTCACTTTAAATTCCAAATTGTTGAAGGTTTATTTTGCTTATTTGATCTCTACCTATGCGAAGCCTGAGTGGGTAAGCCAGTGAGCTGAATTCATAGATTATTTACTAATTAATTTAAACTTAGCACTGTTTAATCCACTGAGTGGTCATTATGCTCTACGCAGAGAAGAATTTTCACTGTCCTTGTCCTGTCCGATAATTGCAATGCAATGCATGCTAAGTTTTAAATAAACTCGGACTCACATATAATTGTCATATGCTTTCGTGCAACAGAGAATGTGTTATTTTTTACATTTTTGCCTTTGAGTGCAAATTCTAGGCCGTCGCCTAGGTTTCAATAGTCAACCATTATTTCCTCCGGTTACGCCCTGGCATTTCCGATAATTTTCACAGGGAAAATTATACAAAATGCCTCCTTTCAACGAAGAATCTAAGACGGATTTCGTCCTGAAACTCGGCACTTTTAGGGAAGTAGAAGTTTCTAAACTTGAACACCTTTTTTCGGAAAATAAATTTAAAATGGGAAAAAATAATAATGTTATCAATGCTTTAAGAATTGAACAACAGTGTTGGGAATCGCAATCGAATATTTTCGGTGTACCGGAGAGAAAGTTGCCAGCTCTCTCTCTCTCCCCCTCTTCCTCTCGTGCTGTACTCGATCTTCAATTCGATTGGGTTTCTGCGCTCGCAGCATAAAATGTAAGGCCACCTGTAAGGAACCCCTTGCATTGCACTTACTGGCTAACTAGGCAGCCAATCATCTTCTACTTATCCGATTTACAAAAGTATTTACTTCAAATGGCAGAATTTATGATATTTATCATTAGCCTTTAAACTTTGACTTCAGCTTCCCCCAAGGGTGGGGTGGGGTGTACATTTATGGCATTTAATTAATTTCCTCCTGTAGGTTACATAGAGGGCATGTGGGTTGAGTGTATACTCCCAATCTGTGAAGGTGTTTTGCCAGGCAATCGTGTCCGGTACGTAGTCTAAACTCAGCAACGGCTTCGATTCTTGGCCAGTCGGGTATGTCGGAGAGTGCCACTGTCCACTGTTTCTTCTTTGTTCGAGCTTTAAGTTCGTTGTACCTTGAGGTCTGGAATTCTCTTCTGATTAAAGCCTTCATTGTGTGGAAAGACATTGGCCGCTCCATACATTGCAAAATCGTTGTCCCCTTCTTAGCAAGTGTGTTAGCAAGCTCATTGCCTTTAATGCCACAGTGAACAGGAATCCATTGTAGGACCACTGTTTTGTTTTTCTCTCTCAGCAGCTGATAGAGTTTTCTACATTCGTTTATCTCATTTTTTGGATGGCTCTCTGTTTCCAATTGAGTTTATTGCTGACTGTGAGTCCGAAAGTATCACCGCTTTGGTGAATTTCGTATCCAGGCAACATAATTGGCATAGTGATATCCTAATGGTCTCTATTTCTCCTTCANCCTTTAATGCCACAGTGACCAGGAATCCATTGTAGGACCACTGTTTTGTTTTTCTCTCTCAGCAGCTGATAGAGTTTTCTACATTCGTTTATCTCATTTTTTGGATGGCTCTCTGTTTCCAATTGAGTTTATTGCTGACTGTGAGTCCGAAAGTATCACCGCTTTGGTGAATTTCGTATCCAGGCAACATAATTGGCATAGTGATATCCTAATGGTCTCTATTTCTCCTTCAAAATCGGATCGATTGTGTCCCTCTGCTGCGTAGACAGAGAAGAGTTCAGAATAGACACCTGCACCAATGTTTGCTTGGTTTTCTATGTATGACCCATTAGTGAAGACTTGGAGCCATTGATCTGCAGGATAGTTGACATTGATTGTCTCAAGGGCCAGTGAGCGCATTTGCTCTGGAGGTGTGTTTAATTTCCTGAAGAAGTCGAGCAGTGGGGTGCAACACACTACATCAGTGTCTGCTAATGGGTGCATGGGTAGATGGAGGCTTTTTGGTTTGTCAAGTAGATATAAACAGACAAAAATTATTAACCTGACTAAAGGAATTTGTGAGATATCGAAAGCACCTAAAATTTCACAGCACCTAGAGTTTTCATTGGTGTTTGTTTGTATCTTTAAAACCCTTAAGATTTGATGTAGTTAATGACCTCAATCTGATTATGCTATATCTTCCAATGAGATTAATGACAATTACAACGGGTACTGAGAGGCATCTAAAGAGCCCATTGCTCTTAATTCAACAATATTTTTTCTCAAAAATTCGCAACAAATTCAAGTAAGTCTTTTTTATTGATGATGAAGTTAAAAGCCTTTCTGGTTGGTGGGACTGTTTCTTTGAGATCATTTGATCAAATTTCTGGACAGAATTAAGTGAATTTAGCGAATGTAATTAAAATAATGGACTCGTGTGACTTGGTTTTGAAGAAATCAAAACCGGAATGACTGGAAGTGCTGATGAGATGAGAGAAAGGCTCCTTTGTGCTGAATTCGTGTAGTGAATTCATCATTTTAGGAGATGCATTTTACAGATAGATTTGAATAGTTTTGAAAATCGGGCGCAATATTCTGTTTAGAGCCTTAGAAACCGATTATTTATGTTAATAATCAATCGGTTTCCCTCGTGATTGTTGTTTTCTAGACTGACCTGTGTCTGCGCATTGATCCAAAAAGTTGCGGCTACGTAAATCCCGCTGAATCATCCCCACATGGCTATTTATACCCTTTAATTAACAATATTTCATAATTGATTCGCTGACAGCAGACTTCTTTTCTCTGGCCTCCAATTGTCTCCTTTACAAATCCTCCGACATGCCTAAAGGAAAAAATGATTTGCCTTTATCTCAACCTGTCTCTCACGAAGATCGTGTAGGCCAGTATAGTTTTATTTATTTATCTATTTCAAATGGCAGGCGTTTTGACTTCGAACTTCACAGAGGGAAGACACATCAAAGTGGGAAAAATTCGAGAAGAGGGGCAGAAAAGTGATTCACAGATGTAAGAGAAACGCAGAAGTATAGAAAAGGTGAGGTGAGTACCGTAAGTGGTGTAATATGACATAGTGTCGGGCCATTGTACGTAGACGTCAACTGCCAGTTTCTAGACTTTTTGCCGTGTGAGTATACGTTGCCCAGTGTGCACCACGTGGAGGTAAGTCGGACCCACACCCCGATGGCCAGAATAGTAATACTTTGCTACATTTTGTTAGCCAAATATCTAAAATATTCTCAGACAATGCAAATTTTGGAAGAAATTAGAACTTAGAAATGCAATATTTATTTATTTCAAATGGCAGGCGTTTTGATAGCTATCATTAGCCCTTTAGTTGACTTCGGGCTTCAACAGAGGGAAGGGTCATTAAAGTAGCAGAAAGTCGAGGAAGGGGAGCAGAAGGGCGATTCACGGATGTAAAAGAGGCAGACAGACACAAAGGTAGAGAAAAATGCAAGATGAATGCTGTGGAAGGGGTTGAATATGACAAGCAGTCGGGCTATGGTAGTTTGAAGTCAGAAGTCAACTTCCGGTTAATAGACTTTTTTGCCGTATGAGTATACGTTGCCCAGGGTGCACCACGTGGAGGTAAGTCTATCGCGCACCCCAGAAATGCAATATTTAAGCATTACTTATTCAATGGCTCAAGTCTGTTAAAGACTGATCATTGCCTCAACCCCCTCCCCACTTTTCTAATCCATTAGCCTTTATGCCTTTACTTTCTTCTCACCCTGTCACCACTAAGGAGATAATGGAATTTTAAACAAAATGGCATTTTTATTATCCCCCTCCCACCCGCCCCCCTTCCCCCCCCTCC
>UZAE01013266.1:0-17353 GCA_900617975.1 Rodentolepis nana | reverse complement strand
CCTACTTTTGTCAATAATAATGAAGCATAAAACATACACTATTTCGAAAATATCATTGTCTGGTGCTTGTAAATCCAGTCAATAAAAAAGTTAGAACTGGAAATATACGCAAGTGACTAATGTTTTGACAGGGAAGAATAAAGAAATGGAATTTCCATTTGCTTTCAAAACTATTGTGATTGATGCCAAAGTTGGCAATCAAGTTGCTCTGATTTGTTTTACCATTTCAAGCTGACAGCCAATATGAAAGTGAATATAATCACAAATGCTTATGACTCTACTGTTACTCGTAAAACGGGAAGAGGGAGGTGGTATTGCATTTGAAGCAACTTTTTCTGTTTATTAAAATGAATTTTCTTATAAATAACTGAAAAATATTAACTAATATGCTAGTGTTACCTACCACAATAGTGTTCTTATATGATTAGATGAGAGCCTAATAACCCAATAATGAAAAAAGGGAATGACATGTAGATTGAAAATTTTGAATTCTACTTCGAAGTTCTGTTTTTGTCACTTTTGACTAAAGATACGCCATTATTCACTTCTCATCTGCTCTTGAATAGGAGAAACACGATGTACCTTCCAATCCTTTTTCCATTCATTAAAATTTTGATAAGAAGGTCCTACTGGAGCTACCTGTTTCGGAGGAATAATTTTATTTATGTTTACCTATCACGAGAAATAGTTGCGACAATCTGACTGGCAAAGTTTTGGCAATATTTTGATTTTACATTGCGTTTAGCGTTTTATGCGATATTAAAAAAAGTGTTCAGTGAGGCTAAAAACTGTAGTACTATTTGCATTGACCGACTTATGCTTTCAACGCTTGTGTCTGCTTCGAAACTAATCGATAAATGCTCTCCTTTAATAAAGTGATTTTAAGGTAGTTTACTAAATGCAAGCTTAGAATTCATATTAAATGATATCTTTAAATTTTTACTATATTTTCAACTTCTGTTGAGGTTTTAAAACAATGAACACATTTCATATTCTTTAATCTTGTCACTGATAAACGATTTACCTCATTTAACTGTCACGATAAACCTGCCAAAATAGAATTTCTTGACTATCATGCAATAAACTTTTTTGATCCGTGAAATCTGGATATTAAGAACAAAAAATCACATTGGAACACATTCACTGCCTCGTCAGAAAGAGAAAGAAAGAGGATATCGATGGTTCTTTCATTCTATTAAGGTTTCTCTAATGTTTTCTCAAATATTTTGCTATTTTTGATAATAACAGGAGTAAAAACGTTAAAGCATATAAGTATTTCAAAACTAACCAATTACCCTCCCCCCTAATCCAAGCTCATCTATTCAAGTTTTTGAGATCATATGCTGAAATAATGACCCCCATTGTTGGGCCTATCACTAATCTTCCCACGCAGAAGTTAAACATAATTTTCGGAATTAAACCAAAATGAAATAATCGGTCCACGCAAAGATTTATAAGCGACCCCCCTCAAACGACTCTATAAAGCTCTCATCTCTCTGAGATCACTGGGTTCTCTTTGTTATTAATTACGAGCGATTTGCTGATCCTCCCTTTTTACAAAGAGCTAAGCACATCATCTTTGTCAAAATCTCGATCGATCAAATTTGGTTTACTGATAGTTTAGGGGGGGGGCAGTAGCGCTGTTGCTCAAAGACTAGAAATGGTGAAGGATTCATTATTTAGGTTATTTATGGGAAGGTCAAAAGTTCATCCGGAACTTATTGGAGTTATTTGAAATAACCTACGCAAACTAAAAGGGCCATTGCAATTCCATCGAAAGTGGTAGACCATTGACGCGTGTGGGATGAGAGAGACGAGTAGGGTGGGGGGGGGGGGGGGGGGGGGGGGGGTGGAAAGATGACATAATTATGTAAATGAGGTCATGGGGCCAGTGTCCTAGCAACTATTTAATGACTGGCATGTACTTGGATCTTGGGAGCTAAGCAAAGTTCATTCTCGCTTGATTTTAATGAACACAAGTCAATTGAATGGGGAACAATTTGTGCTGACTTTCTCAAACTACTCTAAATTCACTCATTTTACAAATACCATGGAGAGTTCGTTAAAAGGTGAAAATAATGGCAGCAAAAGGAAAACAAAATATTGGCATAAAAATACTCATTTCTGGAGTACAGAATAATCAGTTGGTCCCAGTCATTGTAAATATACCCGTCTTAATCTTTCCTTTTATTGCTTGGATAATACTCTAAAAGGGCGGAGAAGTTAAGCAGTTCTTGAAACACTTATGACTTTGCGATGATTCATCTATTAACATCTTCTCATATCGCCTTAATTTGTCATTGGTCAAGACGGCCTAGGATCCACACAAACAATACTTTTCTGCGCACCTTTTTATTACGCCTGGTGGTTCATAAACCAAAGGTTGGGGAATTTTGGAAGGACTCACAATCAACATTCCAACTCGGAAATTGCTTCAGATTAGGAGCTTGCCAGCATAATAACGCTAGATATATTTGTGGCGGTTCCCTATCTTCGAAATAATTTGATTATATCGAGTTCAAACCTTCTTCCTTTGTTTTGTAAAATTATCTTGCATAGTGATGAACCCTAACTCACGATTAATTACTTCAGCCGATTCATTCAGAAGACTTTTTCTAATGTGCACTGGAAATAGCGCTGTTGCCAAAGCTAGACAGAAACTAGGAGATGTTTATCGGGAACTTCTAATTCTCAGGTCGTTCCGTTTATTATGGGATTGTCGGCTTTCCATTGGAAGGTTTACACTTAACAAATCTGCTGGTCGAACCTAATCTTCCCTTTTGCTTTGCTGCTGCATTAAGTATTTCTGAACTTAGAGGGTTCAATCAACTAGCTGTTTGAATGTCCTCTAAAAATTTCTTTCTGGATTTAGTTATCCCCTCTGCCATTGTTTTCTGAGTGTTTCATCCGATACAACTCAAATTGTTTTAAATATATTAAAAATCGAAAGCTATTTAAATTTAAATAACCAAATGTATTCAAAATCTCATAAAAGTTCATATTTCAACTGGACTTGGTCTAACATTGTTTCAGTTCGATCGGGCTTTTTGTTCCACCAATACTTGTGCATCTATAAATGCGAATAAAAAAGAATTTAAATGTCAGAAATCAGATCTCGAGGATGAGTGAAGTATCATTTTTTGTCAATGGGAGTTTTATTTTTGAAAATTCTCATTTTCCCTCGGCTAACCAAAAATCAATTGAGAGTCATTAGACAGACTATGATAAATAGAGCTTGTATATTTAATATTATTTAATATAAATTGATGGAGCTGAAAATATAAGTTTTTTTAAAAATAGATAAATGGTCTATATAATCTGTGGGTGCTATTAGGATAATAATAAATAAATAATAAATGAATAAAATCAATAGAAGCATGACAAATGAAAGAGTTGTTTTAATTATTTAATAAAAACCAAAAAGGTACTATTCTATCAATTTTAAAATAGAATAACGGAGAAAACATGACACTGACAGTCCGGACAATTTAGCTATTATAACCCCTTTTTCTCAAAAATTGTCGTTACATAATTTAGAAAAAAAATTAATTAATTGAGTCCAAAAAATTGATTCCATTGAAAATTTTATGCAATCTAACTCTTAAAAAATTAGTTAAATATCTCAAATGAAATCAAATAATTTTTCTGGAATATTTATTTATTTATATCAAATGACAGGCATTTTGATAGTTATCATTAGCCCTTTAGTTGACTTCAGGCTTCACAGAGAGGAAGGAACATCAAAGTGAAAAAAGCAGAGGGGGGGGGGGGTTAGGGGATAGAAGAGTGTTTCAAAGACGAAGGTAGATAGAAGGTGAGATGCATACTGTGGAATGGGTCGAATATGACATACAGTGGGGTGATGGTAGTTTGAAGTCAGAAATCAACTGCCAGTTAATAGACTTTTTGTCGTATGAGAATACGTTGCCCAGGGTGCACCACGTGGAGGTAAGTCCGTCGCACATCCCATTTTTCTGGAATATAATACGTCAAAAAAGAAACACATAGAACTACGGTTTCTAATGAGCGATCTTGGTTAGCTCGACTAGCTCTGCCAGTCCTCGTCTTCCGAAGTGTTTCAAAGGAAGCAACAACAACTTGACACCTACTCTATAGACCTTCTCTTTTCATTACTGCGACAATAGTGAAAGACAGTTGCATCCAGTAGAGTTTATAATTATTAGTAATCTTGAGGAGTGAAGAGGAAAGGAGATTGAGTGGTCTGTGGGTGTTGGGCGATGTTGTGGGTACAGAAGCAGACAGACACAGTGAGAACAGGGGATATCATGTAGGTTTTCAGGCGATATATATATCTTTTAGAATTGGGAATAACATAACTGGGCCAAACGAAGGACCGATGGAACATCAAACCAGCCCAGTGAATTGATATTGTTGAGTTTCGCATAGCGGTACTGAAGAAGTTAGATGGTCGACTGCCTCTTCTAGTAGAAGGGAATCTCAAATGTTGATCCGAATGAGAACGTCGGTTTGACTAGCAGCTGGACATAGTTTCACAGAAGATATGGATGGAGCTTTTAATTCAAATAAATGTGATTTAAGACTGAAGCATTTGATGGAAAAATAAATAACTATTTCTGAAATTGATTACTACCCTCTGTACTCGACCCCCAGAAGAATTCAATCAAAAGGACTAAAATGAGGACGTAATTAATGGTGTGTGTTCATGTCAGCAGAGAGGAAACCAATTTTCATACTTTATTGCGAGATCACATTTCTCCGTCTTCAATAGCCAACAAAGATTTCCAGTGCTTCAACTCAAGTTGTTTTAATTTTTTAAAGCACAAAAAAGTAACCATTTTACTTGATGATATGCAATATTTATTTCAAATTGCAGGCAATTTTAATAGTTATCATTATCATTATCATTCACAGAGGGGAGGAACATCAAAGTAAAAAAAAGTCGAAAGGGTGAACAGAAGAGTGGTTAACAGATGTAAAAGAGACAGACACAAAGGCAGAGAAAAGGTAAGATGAGTACTTTTTAAGTGGTCGGCTATGACAAACAGTCGGGTCATGGTAGTTTGAAGTCAGGAGTCAATTGCCGTTTTATTGACTTTTTGACTCATGACCACCTCAAATTACATGTTTTTTTCTAAACCCAGCCGTACTTAGTAGATTATGATTAAAAAAGTTTAATAATACAAAACCCATTTGAGCATGCAGATTCTATACTACTTGGTGAGTGAAGGAAAATAGCACTCTTGGAAATGGATCTTTTTAAGTTTTGGGTTTAAAATGAATTTGCCCAATCATATTTCAGAGAAAAAGGTGAATTTGCTTGAATCTTCAAAAGCTGAAATTTTAAGAAATGCAATATAATATAAAAAATCATTTTTTCTGTATTTCGATTTCATTATTAATGCAGAATTTTAAAATATTAGATAAATAGGTTTTTCGAATTTTCAACATTCATAACTCTGATTCACCGATATTTTTAAACGATTTATTTTAGGGCCTTAACTCTGCTTTATGAATGAATTAAGGTAGTGGATTTTCGGTTAGAATAATGTCTTTCTGGCACGAAATTTTTATTTAGGAAAAGAATTTATGTTTTTATGATTTATAAAAGTTGATCTATACCATGTGTTGTACGCGTTTGCCTCTCTATCCACTTATAAAAATGGGAAAATAAATAAATTTGGCGAAATCAATAAAATAGTGATGATGGTTGTATCATTAATCCTCCTTATTTATGGGGAATCACTGTCAAATAGCATGTTGAGATTCTCAGTGCTGTTTTTTACCTCTCGTTATAGCAACCCTCCACTTTTCATATCTCTCTTCTCTCCCACGTTTCCTCCAAAATACCTCTCTCTCTCCTCTTTCACTACCATGCAGCAATCTTCTGAATGAGCTACACGCAAACGTCCTCCCTCCCCCTTTCTCCGCTAGTACTAAATCATTCACCTTTAAGTACCATTCAAGTTCGCTCACCTGCCCCCTCCCCCCTTCTTCCTCCTTATTGTCGAGGTTCGGTGAAATAAACTCTTACCGGTCTTATTTGCGGGCTTTTGATGTCAATTTGACACTGGAGGGTTACTGCTACAGGCATATTTTTCTAAGGATACTCATTACAGACTAGAAATACTTTCCTTGGGTTGCTGACTCATAATAAAGCCTTTTTAATAAAATCGATAAATGCATCGTCCTTGTTATCTCACTGAACATTCAACCTTCAATACTCTGATCAAATTAACCATTGCACCCTAAAACTTGCCTCGGGCAAATGTGGAGATTTTGGGCGTAGTCAAGGGGAAGGGTATTAAGTCTTGAGTAGACACGAAACACTTCGTAAATAAGTCAAATCCAAAAAATTTTAATTAATTAAGATTTTTACAATGCCTGATATTAATCCCCCGCATAATAGGCTCACATGCTCAAAAAATGATCTCTTAATGATTCGATTACAGCTCCCAGCTGGACAATAGGACCTTTTCCACTTGTTCACTTACTCAATTTTATTGTCACTACCTTCCCCACTGTATTGGCGCACAGAGGCGACAAGATTACCCCGAAGGGAGCACATATTTCCTCGATCACATTTTAACAAATTGAGCCATTTAACCATAATTTGATGGACAAAAGAAATTGCTTGACGCCATGAAGGGCTATTTGCTTTTCGATGAAATAAATTCATTTATTGTGAGATAATGGGCAGCATAGGGATTGGACAGATGGACGCATGGCTTTAAAACTATAGTACCTCACCAGGCCGTCAAAGTAGTTTTTATATACTTAGGCATTCTTTTGCAGCCCAGATTTTGTTTTAGAGACGTGTTCCTTTCATTTTGTTGGATAACCTTGAAGTTGGAGGAATTCTGTGAAAGCATATATATATATATATATATATATATATATACATATATATGATATGTATGGTATTCCCGAAGATAGATGTGTCATGTCAAAAAAAACGATTGGCATTTGCGTATTTATTAATTAGTGCACAGCTGGCATGTGGAAGACTTTCGTGCTTGCTTATGCATTCTCGCTTTCTGATTTCTCAGGTAAAAGGTCAAAAATATAGCGCGCGCACACACACACACACGCACACGCACATATATACATCTACATATATCCATCGGTTTTTTTATGACGTCATAACTTTGCGTGTTTTAAGCGTTACATTTGCTCCACATTTAACGTAGTAGTAATGATTTCGTGACAAGAATTTACAAAAATTTTTTTATTTGAGTCATTTTGCGTTTTAGTATGTACCAAGTTATGTTTTACTCAATATAGCCTGCCTTTCATGTTGTTGAAGAAGTCATAATTTTTGCTCACAGTGAGAAAGTTGGCAGTGAGAGATCTACCAAAAAGGAAGGTTTTGCATTGGATAAAATTGGCAAACAAATTAGGATGACATATGAATGCAGTGACCACGATTCTTATATTTCTTTAACTTAGTTTTTTTCTCTAAATAATCACTACCTTTCTTTAGGGCCTAAATATATCAACCCAAAGTCACTTACTTGCCCCACAGCAACCTCAAGTCTCATTATGTCCTCAAGTGATTTATTTTAATTAGCCTATCAGATGTACCCGAAACAGTTCCGTCTGTTTGTGATCCTCCTACCGAATGAGCTAATCATGGCCACAACCGAATTGCGCCTGGTTTTCTGTCTCTCCAAAAGCCCCTTTCGCTCCTTTTATATGCTATGAGGCGAAGATTGTGAGGAAGTAAGTGCATCGTAAGAAGAAAAGTTGTGAAAATAATTCACCTTCTGCATAAAGAATAACATTAGTGAAAGTGCTTCAAAATATATCATTTATTTGATACAAGACTGGGGATCATAACCCCTCCCCCCTCTGGGGAGACATTCGACTTCTACCGAATTTTTTTCTTTATAGGAACTCGATGACGAAAACAGTAACCCCTGCGCTCCTGTCACAAGGGACCTGATGGGTGACTTACCATAATTTCTGTGGAAAGTGAGGTAATGAAAAATTCGAAGTCATTTGCATTACAAAAGGATACGTCGACTAGTCGAACAGAAGGTCAGGAAAAGTTGGTCAATTTCACAACGCCGTCCTCCATATTGTTGGGACAGCAGTGGAATAAATCATACCCCCTACCCTTACCCACTTAGAAAAGCGTTCCCAAATCTCATTTCCGGCAGAGTGAGAATATGGTACCACCCAGATGGGAGACTTGAACTCCGCCACACACACACACACAATTCTATGGGCCGGATTTAAACAGTGCGGCTGGCAGTTTCGCACAATGCGTATGCGCTAATGGGAGTCAAACTCTTGACCTTTGACGTGTAAGACGTGTACATTGGCCAAAGTGCCATTAACACATAGATTTATACATCCAAATATCAACGAAAGGTCCGTATGCAACCTAGGACTAGCCTGAGTATTGACGAATACGGCTTTATTTCGGATAAATAAGGACATTAAAAGAATACATTAATTTGTGCCTTGGGGTGATATTTAAGTGTCATTTCATTACCCCGTTTTGTACCCGTATTACTATTTGCCATATGTGCTATTTTAAATCACTAGAAGTTAGTGCTTGGAGTAATTGAAGTAAAAATAATCACCCTTGTTTATTTCTAGAGTAACCATGCTTTTTTGAAATGGCTCGCTAGTGGGTTTCTATTTCGATAATAATTGCGCAGATAAACTTGACTAACTCAAAGGAATAACAATAATAGGCTCTCAGCTCACCAGGGAAGCAGCCACAGCTTGACATATGCAACTTGGGCTAACTTTTTAGTGGATAGAGACACTGCGCACAAAATGACCAGCTGTTTCCCACTTAATATAATTATACAAGTCACCAACCAGTCAATTTAGTAGCATGCGCACTCCGGATATCTTCTAGGGGCTTTTAGTGTTCTCAACGTACTTCACGCTCATATAATTAGTATATATAAATATATTTAATCAGAAGAATAAATATACTGCATTTTCATAAATATTCAGTCTTGTATTGTAATTTTTTGCCGAAACTATCTTTAGATGCATCTTTCTTGCCTACGATTTAAAGGAAAAGAGAGATCAGGAATGTCAAATGTATTTATTTATATCAAATGGCGGCCGTTCTGATAGTTATCATTAGTCCTTAAGTTGACTTCAGGCTTCACAGAGGGGATTGAACATCAAAGTGAAAAAAAGTCGAGAAGGGGGTGGGAATAGAAGAGCGTTTCAAAAAGGAAAAAAGTGGGATGAGTACTATGGAATTAGTCGACCATAACATACAGTGAGGTGAGGGAAGTTTGAAGTCAGAAGTCAACTACCGATTGATAGATATTTTTGCCGTGAGTATACGTTGCCCAGGATGCACCACGTGGAGGTAAGTCTATCGAGCACCCTGGAATGTCAAATGTGAGGGTTTATATATATTAGGTGAGAAATAGGTACCTGCAAAATACAACTATTGACAAGTTTCTCCGTGTTATACGTAAATGTCACCAATAAGTCAGATAGAGCAAAAAGCCTAGTGCAGAAAATTTATAATATTTCTTAAATAAATATATATTTAGATGTCTTGCTTATATCCTCGGTAGGTGAATGAGTTTTGTTGCACCATGAAGTTGGAACTCTTAAAGCATATGAGGCTTTCAAAAGGATTATTGATAAACTTAAAGAAATTTCATTTGCATTAATTATTTATGCCAAATGGTGCGCTGTAACTATGCCACTAATTTTAACTTTATTATAAAAAATAATTCAAGCATACAGATTCAGGTAATTTCTGAAATGAGTCAAAAATAAACAACAGTACGTATTAGATTTTTTCCAAGATAATTTAAAATTTTTTTTAAATCTAGAATTTGAGCAAGTATGGCTTTCCGTGTTGAATTCTTTCTAGGTACTCCGACCACACTTATACATCCACTGCCGCAAATGTATGAAATTGAGACAAGACCTCGCATGTCTTTCATTGGTCACTAGTTTTGGCTCTTTATAGCCATTTATTATTCATTGGTCCCCTACACTCCACTTAACCTGTATTCCTTAAAGAAAATAAAGTTATTGTTTTTGTTGTTGTTGGTGTTGTTTAATGTTCGACGACGTTGTGATTTACGATGATAATTTATTAACTTATACAGAAAGCACTCCATTTATATGTTATTACTTAATGTATTTGAGTAAAAAAATCCACCAATTGCCCAAAATAAATGGCACTTAGGCCAGACGTGATTTGCATTGGCCGATTTGTCGCAGGCAATTTAGGACCCAACACCTTCAACCAGTGAGAGTTTGAATAATATATGTCACCAATCGTTTAATTTGCGAAATTTTACCTTTCAACGTGCATTTTGGGACTAATGAAAAATATCACAAAAATGTCATTTGTCATAATAATAATTTGCTTTTTAATTAACAGGCATGTTTTAGCTGTTTTTTGACTTGATATTTTCATTGTCATGATAAATATGAAAATCGGCAGCTTTATGATATAGTTGAGAAATATTTTTACTTTGGGATTTTGATATTTTAAATAATCTTTCCATTCAAACAATAGCAATGCACCGATTTTCATGCAATTATTAAAAAAACGAATGCGATGTCAATAAAAGAAGATTAATTTGTTCGTTCAGGCGCGCGGATTGGTTTTATAAGTCAAAGAATTATTTATATTATTGAAAGCAAATTGTAAAAAATGAAGTGGAAATTGCCTTACGGCACTTAATCCAAGCAAGAAGAAATATGCTGAAATTTCCCGCTCAGTGAAAAGTACAAAGATTATGGTTTCTTTCCCTAGCAACCTTAACAAATAAATTTGCTTATCCCACCTACTTGAAGCATGCCAACCAATATTGGAAATTGTATCCCCAAATCGACAAGTCATTATCTTAGTGCTCAAATGCAAGCGATTTCCGCAAATAACAAGAGAGTAGAATGTCAGCATTTAGGAGACTCTGTGATTAGGAAATCACAGACTAGTGATGGTGGTCATTTCATTTAGCTAAGTCGCATCTTTGCCTGTGGAAACCTAAAAGCAGGGATATCATTAAATCTGAACACTCCTCTAAATACCTTTTCTGAACTACCATTGAGCAAGCAAATTGACTTTTACTTCAGAGCGTGCATGCCTTATTACCAAAGTATCTCAAAAGGATACAGAATTTTGTTTAAAGTTATATTCGGTGGGCAATACACCTAACTTCTTACTAATCAGGCTTAAAGAATTATCCCGACTTTAGTAAATTCATTATTGCGTTTCTTTTCACTTCGAAAAAAAAATTTTAGGTAGTTACGGAGTCTTAAATTTGACCAAAAATACTAAAAGTGATAATACTCTGAGATGGCATGGATTTTGACCAAATTTCAAACCGAAAACAGGACCATTTCCACCAAAATTTTACTCCCTTTGAATTATATTAATGAGATATTGTGATGGCCAGGATAGACTTCATCCCCTAAATTTTTGAAAGCTCTCGAAGGAGGTATTCAGTACTGCTATTGAAAAATTCAAAATAATCAGCTTGATTAACAGGGTTCCACTTTATTTGATAATACATTGGCACGACAACTAGTTATCGCTCTGTTGGGCGAAACATCATCATGATAACAATACAAAGTTCATTGACTCACAATTAATAAATGTATGAACAGTGACATCTAGTCTATTAGTTTCATTAGAATATTTGTTTTTTTTGGAATAAGAAATTATACAAATCGAGGGGAGAGAGAGGAGAGGAGAGGGTGGGGGTGGGGGGAGAAAACAAAGAGTACGTGGTTATTTATTCGGTCTCACGGGGAAAACATTCTTTGGAGGCGGTCAAATTCGCAATTGGGCTGTTAACTTAGTGCTAACTAGGATTTGTTCTCGATGGAATCTCAGATGCTTCCGCACAAAACCCTTGCCGGTCCTCGAAAGTAGACGCTTCTTGAAGTTCCTCAACCCTGTGTGGATATCAGAGAGTCGAAGAGAGTATATAATTGGATTAAACATTGCCACACACGCCGGCATATGAGTTACAAGATCGAAAATCCATGGAGGAAGTCTGGGTGCCTTTCCAGTAAGAGTAAAGAAAGCATCCATAATAATAGATGGCACAAAGAAGGCAATAAACAGTGCACATAGTGAAAGAAGTGTGAATGCACTTCTAAGGAGGTTCTTTCCAGTGCAACGTGGAATGCTCTTTGGTACATTGAAGTTAACAGTCCTCATGTTAATCGGAACTCCATTCACTCGATTAATTGTCGGTAGAGATACGCTTCGAGTGGAAGCCATGATCCGCATTGTTCGAGTACGCTTTAGGGAATCTCGACGAACTTTTCGAAGGGAGAGAACACAAAGCGTGATCATAAGTAGTGCAAGAATAAAAAGCAATCCTGCTGTTGCATATCCACTTCGAAAGAGATTGAAAATTCCTCGGTGTAGGCAGAAGTTATTGTGATCATTATTTCGTGAAATTGTGCACGGCTCAGTAGGCAAGAGAAATCTCTGGTAAATTGGCGAGGAGATATCTCGAAATTTGATTGTCGGAAGAACTATATGGAGGCTACCGAGGATTAGTGATAAACCCCAAAACCCAAATACAAATCTGAGAAGAGTATTCTTTGACAGCACGCGATAATGCATGGGTCGGACTACACCAAGGTACAGATCCAACATCAAACTAGCTATACTACATAGAGACGCATTATAAGATGTGCATAGAAGGGCCGCAAGAAATAAACGAGCACATGGTTTCACGGCTTCGATTTGGTATACACCGGTGGGCTCTGCCAGAAAGGAATGCTTAGGACGCCAGAACGCCAATGTTATGCTGAATAGTGTCACCACAGCGTTGGATAGATCAGCGAGACCCAACGAATATACGAGGTAGAGTGCGGTTGAATGTCGGGGTTTAGGTTGGGGTGAGTGCTTGAAGGTTCTTTTGCGCCCAAGATTTGTTTTATTCAGCCAGTAGGTGACGGAATTATTAGTATGGCTAGTTTGCGGGTTTCTAAGAGAGCTTATTCTTTCGGGACAACTTGGGGACCTAGGAAGAGGATTTTCATGGAATTCTTTGTTTAACGATGCTCCATCACTTGCGTAGGAGTTGAAGTCATTCTCCTCGCCAGTTCGAAATCGTGTTGTTCGGAGACTTTTTGAATAACGGAGAGTATTTACCATAAATCTGGGATGACCTCGATTGTTAGATCGACGGACTTCAAGAAACCGTTTTGGGTTCAATGTATAGGAGATATGTGCTATTCCGGTTAGAACGAGAATGTTTAAAACCACTGCAGTGATGGCTACACACAAGTACGTGGAATCAATGAAGATAGTAGGCAAATCCCCACTTCGACAGGGGAAACGGAAAGAGATATTTCGATCATCGGGTAGCTGATTAGTTTCCATGGCATCCTTTGATTGAGTACCTACTAAAAGAAGAGTAGAGGCCCTAATTTTTCATTCAAATATGAAAGAGTGATAGCATTGCCCAAAATGTGACCGAATTAATTCACAGTCCCAAATAGTGCATAAGGACACAACGCGCTGGCCGTCTTTTTAAAGGTCGCGCTGACTCCATAACGCACGCGCGTACACGTTTGAGGTTGAGTAGAGAACCAATCAGAACGCCTGAATGGACCAAATAACCAACCAGATGTGTGGATTGGATCGAGGGTGATATGATGCAGGTCCACAGGTTTCATTTCCCCCAACTGAGCAGATGAAAAAGGGTTAATAAAACCTGTATATTATTAAACTATTCTGGTGCTTTCCGATAATAAAGAAATTATTATTTTTTACTTAAACATCAATTTTAAAAACAGAAAGTGGAAAGTATTTTCAAAGTAAGTATAACTTAAGCTGGCAGCGTTCAATTTCATTCTCCTGGTATAATTGGCAAAACAGTTACTTAAATGTTTACTTTTTTGGGGGTGTGATCCTATAATTCGTCGGATCGGTTTGAAATAATGACGTTTTATGACTATTTATTGATCAAATTTCGGGGTGCATTAGACTTTTAAAAATTTCTCTAACCTTTGTTGTGTAAGCATTGTGATCAAATATGGGATTTATGTGTGGAATTGTTAGTAAAATCGACATCAAGGAAATCGATTGGCAGCAAGTTCAATTAATGATAAATCAGAGGAGTTCAAAAAATTATAATGACAATGTCAAGAGAACACTGCATCTTTCACTACTGATCCCTTTGACTACCTGTCGATTTCTTCTGTCGAATATTATTTCCATTTATGGCGGTCGGTCTTGCCGCCTAAACTCATTTTTCTTCCAGTTTGAGAATATAGTGATTTAACAATAATATTGCGCACCTTCCGTGTTCACTATATAACAGGTTGAGTGAGCGTATAATGAGCATATGTTTGATAGTCTACTTGATAATGGTGAGTTGACTATCGAAAATTACTACAAAGGGCATCGTGTTGTCGTTTCGTATTTCAACGCAATAAGCTTGAAGTCAGGTTAAGAGAATAGCTCAGACTATCAAGTGGGATATCCTATTTATTTTCTTGCAATTAGAGTTACTGTGGCTTCTCTCCGTCACATTCTACGGGCCTCGAATTTCAATGAGTATTTATCAAGTGAATGAAACAACGAAGTTATGGTCTGTCCTTGTAAAATTAAAGATATTGTGTTCTTCAACACCAAAATGACAAGGAAATAAATATTTCGATTTACATTAAATCGATAAATTTATTGTTCCATTCACTTTATGTCTTCTAAAGATATATTTGTTTTAAATTCTTGTATTTTTGTTGCCTATTTCAAATCCTCGATTTAACATATCTAATAAAATTGTGTATAAATTTAAATAGTGAAACTACTTTAGAAAAAGACAAAAAATCTTTTTATCGTTAACAAAGGTGACTAACAAGAATAGAAAAAATTATAGACACCTTTGGTAGAATGAAAATTAAAATCATCATGATTGTAAGTATTTTGATTCTCAATTTTCATAAGCAATACGAATGGGCACCTTTACAATAAATATTATCAAAGAAACTTATCTAATTCACTTTATTATCAACGGAAATCGTAAAATTGAGATTACTTAAAAATATAGCCAACACTTTTCAGTATTCATCTTTTAACTCATATCGGTTCTTCTTATTATTTATTTATTTATTTCAAATGGCAGGCGTATTGATAGTTATCATTAGCCCTTTAGCTGACTTCGGGCTTCACAGGGGGAAGGAACATCAAAGTAGACAGAAGGTCGAGGGACGGGGAACAGAAGAGTGGTTTACAGTTGTAAAAGAGACAGACACAAGGGCAGAGAAAAGGTAGGATGATTACTGTGGAAGTGGTAGAATATGGCATCCACTGGGGTTATGGTAGTTAGAAGTCAGAAGTCAACTGCCAGTTAATAGACTTTTTTGCCGTATGAGTATACGTTGCCCAGGGTGCACCACATGGAGGTAAGTCTATCGCACACCCCGGTTCTTCTTATTAAAATCTGCTATTTTTTATTCTGATGAAAAATACTTTAATTAATGAGGAGTAACACAGTTAATTCTATATTAACAGGAATTCTTTTTATTACTCTTCAGTCGCTAAAACGGAGACTTTTAAAATCATGATCACTTTATTACTTATTTTCTTTGGGATATAATCAATAAATCTGCATTATCTCCATGCCTTTTACACCTCAAAATGGGGAACTACTTTCGCATATACTTACCCACTGGTAGGCTTTCCTACCAAATTTAATGTTAATAAAAACTGACTTCTAGGAAATTTTGACTTATTCAAAAGAAAACGTAAAATCATATCTATAAAAGAAGAGGACAGTCCCTCCCACTTCGAGTTTATCTTCTACTAGGATGGGACGATTGTCAACATCTTTATTCTTTCCTAAAAACATAGACAAGCGTAACTCTCTCCTCCCCCCCCCCCTCCTCCTTCGTATTTGCGATTTGCTGGCCCCAAATAAAGGGGGTATTTTGTGAGGAATATATATATATATATATATATATATATATATATATATATATATATATATATATATATATAATTGGGTACAAACAATGTCGATCCCAGTACCAAGGCTCAAGAAAACCTTTATCTCACAACAGGTGAAACTTTCTTAGCAAAAAATAAAGGCAATTACTTAAGGGTAGTGAAATGCCTTACTAAATAACATTTTGGCGTATATAATAGCAGTTAGGTGCATTTTATTCCTTCATAGTTGCTTGCATTGCAACTGTATGAATTATCGGTTTATTCGCAAGCGACATATACAGTGTAGTTAACCATGCTATCCAAGTCTAGGATCAGGAATTTGGTTCCACGGAAACTTGACTCTGTCTCCTATAGCTCACTCAACTAATAATTAACTATTTTAATTTGATTTAATTGTCAAAAGACATTATGATAGTAGAAAATAAATTTCTAATGCGCTGCATTAATTATTAATTAGTGGTTTGAAGGTATTTATAAATATTTTTTCACGATGATTTTGAAATGACTTGGTGACGATACTGAGAGTCCAGCCCCGAAAAATACGTTGGTGACATAATCTGTTAAAAAAAATATATTCAGTGAACTTGACGATAATTAAACTAGTCAGTTCCTCTTTTACAGATATAACATTTTTGGCCTTCCATACTCATAAATAAGAGAGGATTCCTAATATAACACTGGAATCTTTATTAATTAACCAATTAGTCGTTTGTTATGCATGCAAATCTTATAAGCAGCAGCATTATGGAGAATATATTTTCTGTGAGTTAATTGACTTCCCTATCATCACATTTCAGATTGGTAATACGTGGTCTAGAAGTGATTCCAGTGAGCAATATACCACTTAATCCTGGTTGGTTCCCATTCAGTTTAGCCTGAACCATTGTATCATTATTTATAAACATTGTCAGTTATTCGCCAATCAGAGGCCGTTAGGAGTTATTGCGCTCAGAAATGTCACCCATTTCTCTTTTCTTCAATCTATGGACTTAATTGTGGTCTGAATGTCTTCCTTTTAAACTTTCCACAAAATCCCATTATTTAAGGAGGGTTATTTGCCGACATTGTCAACAATGAGGGAGAAATTTGAAGATATTCTTAGTTTTTCACTGTTTAGGCATTGGAAGACCCTTTTAATTTTCCTTTTATCTTGATAATTACTCAAGTTAAAAATAGCTGACCCCAAGTTAATCAACTCTGAATTTCTAAAGTTAGGTTTTTTCAACTCCATTTATAATTTCGTTTCATGACTTTGAAATAAGACAGCATTTGAGCCTAGTAAGCGTTAGTGAACTGAATCTATTAGTGATGAAGAGTTTGTCAATTTCTGTGGCTCTGCCAGCATTTGTTTTATTGCGCTGAGTCAAACGCATAAAATCAGTTTTCGTGGCATCTCATCCTCCAGAAAGATATTAGATTGGCAACTAAGTCATTGCCGATTTCAAATAA
>UZAE01013265.1:9706-24542 GCA_900617975.1 Rodentolepis nana | reverse complement strand
CGATCATTGTCTGATCTGGCGGTCAATTATTTCTCTCCTCTCCTGATCTACACATTATTGGGTTGGAGGGCATCGTCTCTTCGGTAATTAGGTTTTTCTGTCTTTTTTAACTACTTTTTAGACCCTGGAGTAGTCAATGTAGCATCTAACATTCCATTAGTTGAATCTATTAAATTTCTCATTCATCTTTTAATTTTTTGTAATATAAAAACTGTTAACTATTGTGATTGGAATTAGAGCCTATTTATTTGAATGGCTTATCGGTTTAATGGATTTTATTCAAGTGAAACCATCTTTTCTACAAGGTGCTCTATTTTGGAAACATTTATTTATTTATATCAAATGGCAGGCGTTCTGATATTTATCATGAGCCCTTTAGTTGACTTCAGGCTTAACAGAGGGGAAGGAACATCAAAGTGGAAAAAAAGTCGAGGGGGGGGGAACAGAAGAGTGCTTCAAAGACGAAGGTAGAAAAAAGGTGAGGTGAGTACTGTGGAAGTAGTCGAATATGACATATAGTGGGGTGACGGTTGTTTGAAGTGAGAAGTCAACTGCCAGTTAATAGACTTTTTTGCCATATGAATATACGTTGCCCAGGGTGCACCACGTGGAGGTAAGTCTATCGCACACCCCATTTTGGAAACATAACTTGTGTTCATAATTGGCTTAAAATAGAGTATTAAACTTCAAAGCTATCTCTTCTTTTTTTGTTGTATTTCCTATGTAAAGCTTTCTATTTTACTGTAAATGGCCCTCTCTCTCTCTCCCTCCCCGCTTAAAATTAAATCGAGAATAAAGCAGGTCAATTGAAGCATCGCGATTATTTGAAAAAAAACCTAGACTAAATATGGTGGTACTTTCTTTTTGCAAGCAAACAATGTATTTCCCAAATTGGCATTATGATGGCTGGGAACTCGCCCTCTCTCCTTAGTGTTGCTCTTCTTACTGCCTTTATATTTATGGCTGAGAGTAGTAGATGAATGGTGAACTTTATCGAATCTAGGATCCACTTTCGGAAATCTCTTCTTTTCTTTTCTTGCATCATCTACCTTTAAACACCACTTAATGTACCACTATCCCCTCTCTATATCTCCATTTGGAATATTTCACACTAGTTTGAAATCTAGATTTTTCCTTGCGTATTGTCTCGAAACTCTACGTTGACTTCCATGGAGATCTGCACTAACTCAACTGTATGTTGTTCTCAATTTGCTTCTATTTGGTACATATTTTCACTGATTTTAAGCAGGACAAGTAAATGGAGTGTTCTGTTACTTGCCTATTCTCCCCCTTGGACCCGCTTTCATGGTCTGGACTGAGTTAAGTTAACTGAAATCAGAAGACTGATAACTGAGTGGAATAGTGATTTACTAGACTCTAGAAGGGTGGGTAGTGACCAGCACCCTAGTGCGTGTCCACAGGGGGCTCTTTGTTAGATTAACAGAGCCAGTGTGCTTGTATTGAGATATGAATACAGTAAAATTCCGAATTCACTCTGGAAGTTATTTTGGATCGGTAGATGGTTTGAGTCGAGACAATGGTTTTTCCATCGGGGGTTTTTTAATCAGCTCATATCCTTTGGACTAAGTTTGTCGAACGTCCGAAGATTCGTTGCTGTCTCAAGCATATTACTCTTACAAAGGGTGAAAAATGTATTCAAATGATTAACTTGAAACCTTTGGAGCCACCCCACCTTTTCGGGGGGAATTCAATTCCTATCTTATCTTGCTGAATCCTCCCTGGCGTCATCGATTTTAATATGATATGAGCGTTCGTCAAAATTACGCTGATGTAAAGCAATTTTGGGACACCAATTCTTTATCGGGATGATTGGGAAGTCCCGTGGAGAACACCTTGATTTCTTTTCCACTCGGCAAACTAAAGCACTGGCGTTTTTTATCGCAATTTCTATTTCCTTAGTCCCTATAATACCACTGCAAAAAACCAATCGAGCCCTTTCACCTATTTTCACACATTCCAATACCTAATATATATATATGTATTTTTGATCAGCCTATCCACCTACTTTTCGTGTGTGTGTGAGTCAGCAAATGCCGAGACCTTTTCCGATTAATAGCCACCTTGACTTTCAGCCTATCTGCATGCTGTGTATGTCTGTGCATACCGGCCTGGTTTGGCTGTGTTGCGCAGTGAGTGAGACTAGACTACCTAGTGGTGAGTTTGCACTATAATGCAAATTGATTTTCTGATGAGCACACACACACACACATGCACACACACACACACACACACACACAAACACACACATGCACACACACACACACTCACACACACACACATGCACTTTATTACTGCGGGAAGTCGAACGACGCACAAAGGGAGATGATGCTATGGGAAGGAATCTCATCTCATTGCAATACTGTACTTTATCAATCGAGTGGGTGTAGTTCAGAAGGGCACAGGAGGCGTATGGCCCGCTGGTTACCGTACACACATCGGTCTAGTTGGAGGTTAGGAGATCGATGCTCATCTGCGCATTTTCAATTTTGTGAATGGCCAATCAGAATTATTCATTTTCGGTCAACAAGCGTCCCATAAGAGCAGTCCCAGGCTTCCTAATTTCTG
This sequence comes from Rodentolepis nana, assembly GCA_900617975.1. Lineage (NCBI taxonomy): Eukaryota > Metazoa > Platyhelminthes > Cestoda > Cyclophyllidea > Hymenolepididae > Rodentolepis > Rodentolepis nana. The sequence goes on along the minus strand of UZAE01013265.1, from coordinate 21,956 downwards.
CACAAAACAATTATCTAAATGGTCTCCCCAATATGATGGGAAGGACTTAATTTATATGTCTCTAAACTAAACACTCGGCCTAACAACGTTGTACATTAATCTTGTTGGCAATTTATCCATAAACCCCAGTTCACAGTTACCATAACAGTACCTTAGATTAGTCTCTTACTTACTTGCATATTTGCGATTCTATTGGTTGAGGATATTTTGCTTATTGATTTTCTTTCAATATTTTTTTTCTCACCTAAGGTTGCATTTCGTTTTCCATATTGTGTAAAATGAACGGTCTGTAGTAGTACCTCGCAAGGGAGGGGGGCAATATTTCACCGTTGGTTGTTAAAGAGGTGGGCGGTTTTGCAAATGCTTTCAGCCTTGGAAAACCGTTGCAAAACTGTTTTGCGGTGGTAGAAGTGCTTAAGAGAGAGAGAGGCGAAGAAAGAATTCACTTTACCCAACAGCATGCAAGTTAAAATTTTATTCCTGATCCATTGCATTTCTTCCTCTTAAGGGACAATAATATTGCACTTCGTGGTGCAATATATATATATATATATATATATATAGAAATGATCCTCTATCTTCAAAATCAAATTATTATTGATCGATGTGGTTTATGAATTAGAAAATAGGCAGTGTATGCGCACGTTCCGCTTTTACTTGCAATTTGAATTTTATTCTCAAGCATTTTCTCACACTCGCCTCCATGGCTCAATGCTGCATGCTAGAATTCCATTCACTTCTGTCAAAATCTCTCACCGCTTTTACTCTTCAATGGCGGGTTTATGACTTTCTCTTGGCCTTGAAACTTTATGTGTCAGGAGACTTTTGTAGTGCTACTTTTCAATCACTCAACTATTGATTATCCGATTTGATTGGCTCCAATTGTACCTCCTCCTTTTGAAATATGAGTTATTTGGCTACAGCAGTAAGGATGTTAAGTGTAACAGTACTAAAGCCTCTTCTATTTTCCTACTTTCGATATTTTTCAACTGAGTGAAGGAGAGTAAAAGCCTGTAAAATTTCCCAGATCTTTCTCTTAAAATGGAAATTATTGTCTCAGCTGGAATGTAACTTCTTTCATCGTACTTTGCTTTTTTTGCCCTTAACCCTCTCCTCCTCCCCCTTCAAATTTGGAATAAAACGAATGACCCTCTTTTCTGTACAACAACTACACCTTTAACTGATAGTCTGTGTCTTTGTGGATTGACCTTTGATCGTTAATCCTAATTTCCATGTTCATTTACTAGAATTGTGGAAATTTATAACGTTAGATAGATAAGGCGAATACCTCCTTTCCTTCTGTCTTTCGTCCTTTTTTTCTCTCCAACCCTAACTTCTATTTAGCCTTGTTCTGTCTGCCATACTGGCTGTGATTGGTGAACTTAGGGAGTAGCCTAAATGGGAGGTGTTTCACTGGAAAACTCCATGACTTCACTCCTTCAACACCCCGCGAGCGTTATCCTTAATGTATACAGATTCTCGATGATGTGCGTTGTTAAAATAGGTGCAGTGTTTTAAAAGTTTCAACCTTATACCTGCGTATTTGATATCCGTCTTTTCCCAGCGGTTATCTTGTCGAATTGGAGTCGGGGGCTTTGTTTATCAATTCTAAACAATCTTTATTTTCATTTCAACCCGAATGGCATTCTACTGTGAGATATTGGTGCCTCTTTTTTGTTTCACAAAGTGAATTTTTTGTAGCACAGGTTTAGATTTAGCTAGATATTTGTGTCAGTGAGGACTTTTATACCAATGTCACAAAAATTACTGCCATTTTGGCTTTGCTTGGTGTGTGAAAACTCTTGAATATTCCAACACATCCAAATTGTCCCTAATTGCGCCTGCTGTAAATCTACTGATCCATCAATCCTATTTGAAATTCATGTCGATAAAGTTGACAATTTACGACGTTGTCTTGTATTTTGCAATAGCATATTTCTCGGTGGATACTTGTTTGTTTCGTGTCTTTTTAGTCTCTCCACATTCATAGCTAAAGCAATAGAAACAATTCTAAGCACACAATTGGCTTTACTAATTGTTAGTATAACAGATACCTCGAGTTAAATTCCATTCAATGTTTTTTATTACACAAAAATTGCACACATTTCTGCCTTTGGGTTTCGTTCTACAAACTATCCATTACTTTTGTCTTTCTTTCCAACTGAATTTGATTTTTCCTGTTTTGCAAAACTTTGAATTTCAATTTTTTTGACGGTCCTCTTTCAAATTGGACTTTTGTCATTGTTCACTACTCACAGCTGATCGAAATACCGAAGTTTAAATTGAAATGTTACTTTGAATTTTAATGTTCACAATCTTGGAGGTGTGAACCTGTTGAAAGTAGCTATTTCCCAACACTTGTCTTGAGTAGAAAGGCAGTATTCCGTAAGTCTGATGAGAAGTTTGCATTCCACTACCATCTGCTTATCGCCTCATTTCAACCTGAATGATTAGCCAATCTAATTTTACTGACTGTGCTCCAGATTTGTGAAACACGTGTACTTACTTTACATGCTTAAAAGCAAACAAGAATTGCAATCTTGAGAGTCTCTTTTTGCCATTATTCTGTGGATAGCATTTGCTGGTACTGACTTGGCAACCCTATGTGCGTCTCTTTCCTTCTTGGACCAAATTGCGTCCGACCCTACTGATGAAGTGTTGGGGGGGGGGGGATTCTTGATGAATTCTAAAATAGGTAGAATGAAGATGGAGTATATTGTCAATTCTATGTGGGTGGAAAACTGACGTAGTTGGCTCTCTCTCTCTCTCTTATTATAAGCGCAGAGAGCTTGGCAGCGAATTCTGCTCCTCCTTTTGCAACCGACTTCGTCAAAATCCTCGAAGTGTGTTCGCAAGAGAAAACATCTGAACCAAGAATTGAGAAGAGTGGGGTCCGTGGGGGGGGGGAGGGGGAGGTGAATTTCAATTTGCAAATAAAATTTTGTTGGGCCAAAGTGTATTGTTTCATTCACGTCTTGGATTTTGAAGTAAATACATGTTACCTTAAAAGGCCTTTATCCGTGTTCCAGAGTTAAACCTCTCTTCCTTACCTCCTATCTGTGAAATATGGGTATTATTTTTATTTATTTATATCAAATGGCAGGCGTTTTGATAGTTATTATTAGCCCTGGAGCTGACTTCGGGGCTTCACAGAGAGGAGAAGGGACATCGAAGTGACATAAAGTCGAGATGGGAGACAGAATAATAATTCAGAGGTAAAAGAGACAGACAGACAGACACAAAGGCATGAAAATGGTAAGATGAGTACTGTGAAGGGGTCGAATATGAAAAATAGTTGGGCCATAGAAATTTGAAGTCAGAAGTCAACTGCCGATCAATAGACATTTTGCCGTATAGGAGAAGTCAACTGCCGGTCAATAGACTTTGCCGTATAAGTATACGTTGCCCATGGTGCACCACGTGGAGGTAAGTCTATTGCGCACCCCAATATGGGTATTATTGATCTGTAGTTGCAAGGGAATGATTTTTCATTTAATTATTGGTAAGGATATTATTGTGTGTGTATTTATGGCTTAAGCCATGGTTTTGGGTATCTTTTGATGGAATAATTTTAGCACTTTTAGGACAGAGTAATATGTTTGTAAGGCAAATAAGGTGTTTAATATTTATCCTCTACAATGTGTACATATTTAGCGACATCAAAGCGTTCTGATTATAAGAAGCATTCAGTGAAATATAATTTTTTTCAGAAAATAAATTTTGTGGTTTCTACTTTTTTATAGCTATTATGGGATTAATGTTATGATAAGTGGTCAATAAGTAGTAATCCATATATCTTTTCCCATTATGAAAGTTGTGCTTATTAAATATTGTTTTTGTGCATTATTATAATTGAATTTTTTAATCATGATGCAAACTTTACTAATTATTTTTAATAAATTTCGCTTAATTTGTTTACGGTATTTGGCACCAATTAAAGAGTAGTACGTGGACATTAATTTGGGTTTATTATTATTATTAATTATTAATACTTTCATCATGTATTTTGCAGTACTTCATCACGGAGACGCATCGATTCCCCACTGTGGTTCAACTTATCCATCATCACTCTCAAGCTGCCGACGGACTTATTTGTCCCCTTCTCTATCCTGCGGCACGTCGAGAACAGCACTCACTTCTTCGTGGAAGTACAGCAAATTCTATCGAAGGTGGCAGTGGAAATGTTGGTCTGGATGATTGGGAAATCGATCGATCAGAAATTATGATGCGAAATAAGCTCGGTAAGTTTTTTTCGATTTTAACGCTGTTTTAAGATTGAGTTAGGGACATTGTGCATCGTTGTATTAAGACGAAGATTCTACAGGTTAAAATTCACAGATGTCGTAAACGAACTCGCTAAATTAACACATAACAAACTTCCAGTGTCTTCACCAAAATATTTTTAAGCGGAAACAGACTTTTGGGGAAATTGTATTAGAAGAGAATCAATAAATCTAAGGTAGTAAAAGTAGGAAGAATATATTAAATGGTAGAACACATTGAAGATAAAATATGCCGTAATTGGATAACCGGATAAGTCGATAGGCAGTGATTTTGGAATTACTTTAACCGCTAATGGCTATCTGTTATAAGGCAATTTGAACAAATAAATGAGATCTGTTGAGTTTGTTAACATTTTGGGAGGTATGGAATTTCAAACGATTCTTCAGAAATCATAATGCCAAACGAATCTGAAAAGTTGTCATTATTCTATTAGGGATCCAAAGTATGGGAAGTGCGAATACATTCGTTGGAGTTCACTAATAGTGCTCTCGTAAGTTCTCCTTTCACACAATGAGCTATCGTTTATTGAACTTTTACATTCAGAATAGGATAAGTAAGATAATTAGATATTGGTTAACCTGCTGGCCAATCAAATTTCATACAGCTGCGAAGCCCTTTTCCTTTCTTTTCAGTTAAATTATGTGAGACGAACTTGGTCAGTACTCTGAGACATTTAATAATTAGATCAACCGAATTAGTGGGCAAAAAACAGGTGTCGTGAAATTGATGATGAATGTCCAAAATAGTACTTTGTGCAAGAAAAGTGTTCATTTTACTGCTACTTCTTATCGCTCATTGGAGAATAAGTAGCTTCCACTGTATTTAAACTTGCACCAATCTGCTGCGCGCTATCATTCGACTACTTTTCGACACCATTGAAGGATACCTTTTAGTGTGCTTGCAATTCCTTTTTGTTTTTTTGTGCGAGTGTTCGGTTGTGCCTATTTTTCACGCGGCTTTAGGTCCGGAGAGTAGGGATTCAAGTTGGTAGATGTGAGAAAATGAAGAGATGTGTGTGTGTGTGTGTGCGTGATTTTTCACACATCATTTAGGGCTCAATGTGATTATCCTATTGATTTCGGTGTAGCTCTTTTGTCTGTGACATGAAAACTAGGTTGAAGGTACAATTGTAACTTAAATCTTAGTTTTTAAGTCGATTGAGAGGAGTGTTTTTGAGCGCGCTAATGAGGCTTCTCTGTAACCGTTCCGTGTTTCAAGCAAGCAGGCTATGACCCTTGACTTTTTAATTAGAGGTCAATGGTATACTCCCTCTTGACCTCTCTATTCTTTCAAAAGTTGACCTGAGCTGAGAGTATCAGCAAATATATATGTTCTTTTAGCCATCAGATCCCCAAATACAAGTCTAATTTATTGTTAACACTATCATTAAAAATAACACGGAAAATGAGATTAGGGTAATTAAAACCCCAGAAAGTCTTACCGATCTCAAAGCCATGAAATCTGAAACCTGTGTGCCTTCGACTCAAACCATGTGTTATTTTTAAAGTAGATGAGTGAGGGAAATGATCACTTTAAGCTAAGCGCCCCTTCCTTCTTCCAATCGGAAGGTTCGTGCAACAACAACAAAGCGACTTCCTATTTGACACTTCGGCTTTATTTTCCTGCAGTCGCCTTTTTGAGCCTTTCACACACACACACACACACACACACACACACCCACACACACACACACACACACACACATACTGCATAAAGGACCTTCAAATGAACGTGTGTGTGTGTGTGTACATTTGTACACGCTTTGGCTAATTGCATGATGTCAAAAAGCTGCGTTCCACTCTTTCATATATGCCATTTCTCTGGGCTTGCCTGTAGTCTGCTCCTACCATAATAAATAAATGGATCTTTTACGGTCTGCATCACTTCACCAACTCTCGAGTAGGAGAAAATGTGCAGCGATTTGGCTGGCTAGCCCTTTCCTAAATTGGATCACCTAAGTGAATAATATATCACCTCCCTCCCTCCCCCCCCCCCCCCCCCCCCCCCCCGCGCTCTTTGATCTCTCCTATTAGGAGTACCAATAAAAATTGCCCATTTACAAACAGATGTTCGAGTTCCGTGCCTTTTTTGTCCAGACAAGTGGAGCAAACAACTCCTAATGAACAAGTTATTTAACATTCATTACATTATTAATGAAGTTTATGTTATTATTAAAGGCAAAAATGTCCATCACCAAAGCAGGCCAAGACAGATGCTTCAGATATTTCCACCTAATTTTCCTTCACACGGGTTTGGAGGTCTGCAAGGCTGCTTAAACCCATGGGTGAAATCCCTCATCAAATACTTAAAGTCTACCGATGTCAGTTTTGGTTTGGAAGATATAAGTCGAGCAACAGGGTTTGAAATAAGGAATCGAAGTCACAATGATCAGCAAACTTTGATGAAAGCATGTTAAAATCTCTGGTTAAACTTGACCCTTGGTTTAGTATGGGAGAAAGTCGGTTGTTCTAGGTGAAGTGTGAAATTAGACTTGAAGCAAAAATCGGTAAATGAGATAAGATTTGAATTGTGATGCCACCGCATTAACTCCCTCAGTAAAACAAGGTTGAGGAGAGAACCTCGTATATTTCCTTGTTATGATGACAAAGAATTCATCCTTTTTGCACCAAATTGTTGGCGGGGCTAGAAGGGAATAGTTTGGAACAATGTTGGTGGGGAGTAACAATGGATGTGCTCAAATCAACCACCCATTTTATCTGCTAAACCAATCGAGAGTTGAGCCTTGGGTAACCTCCTCCAGGCATTTAGTAGTATGTTCATGGAATGTGGACTTTCTGACACTGTAAGGAAGTGGTGGAGTAAAGCTGTATTGTTGCTAAGACTGGAAAAGACAAAATCAGAAGTTGAAGAATGAGCGTGAAAGTGTACTTAGGAGGGAAGTGATAAATCGTCAACATGATGGTGGTCACCATATTCTCCAGATCTCGTCTCATTTGATTATCCTGATTTGTATTTGGCGAACCATAATTTGAGTGAAAGGCGAATTGGAAATGTGACTGAGGTCGTTGACTCAATGGCAGTTTGCCAAATGTACATTTTTTTATTGACATCTCTAATAAGTGTGCTTTCAATAGTTAACTTAATTTCTTTGCTTGATTGCTTTGCTAATGTCAACTCCATTTGATGGAAAGAATCAATTTAAACCAGTATTTTGCCCGGAGGGTGCGTAGCAAATAATAAACGGTATAGTTTCTGCCACGATTCACGTCTCCTTGCCCTTGGAACCTTCTTGGTTGAGGATCATTTGAATTTCCTAAGCTATTGGTATTTGAGTGCTATGTTGTGTTAGCTCATTTAGTCTTCCTGAATTCTTTCAATATTTTCTTGATTGCAGAAGGAATTGAGTTCCAAAATCGTACTTTTAGGGGCTTCGGATTTGCATTGATTAAATACGCAGGTTAACCAAGATTCTCCGCAGTGAATTATTGACTTATGAACTAATAAACCAGAGAAAAGTACAAGATTTGATTTGCGTGTTAGATGTCATTTAATTAGCGAAAATGTAGTAATATGCAGCGTGAATTCGACGAATAATTGTAATATGTAATATTTTTTTTGAACCTCCTCACTCTCTTCCCAAAAATTTGTCGTTTAATTAATTAGCTTATTTTGCATTTTAGGCTGGGGTCAGTATGGGGATGTTTACGAGGCTCTGTGGAGACGCTACAATTCCATCGTTGCCGTAAAAACTCTCAAGGTGAGAGCAAAAGTAATGCCGACTTTCCTTTCCATTTTTTTATTTTGTATTTATTTATTTGCATATTTATTTTGCAAAATCTTATCACTTTCCTGGGATATGCGTTGTTTAATTGATCTAATTACTAGATCATGTTTTAATTATTATCCATTCCATTGGGAACCGTATTTATGAATCCAACTTGGGCCAATCTAAATACCTATATTTGCGTAATCTGTGACTTACGCTAGGCACATATGGTCTTGATATTACTGTAGTTATAAACTATTATTTTTTGCTAATCTATTTAGTCCTTCTTATTTCTTATTCATCGTGCAGACGAAAAGAAGGCTCCTTTCAAATAGGCTTTCGAGGTACGTCTAAATAATAACTCACAACTAAAATATAATTTTAACACGCTCTGCTATGTTGAAACTGTTGTTAGCTGTAGTATCTACTTGTCGATTCCTGGCTATAAGTTTAGACCTGTCGAAAATGTCTCCGTAAGCTCTGAGCATCTCAATCAGCAAATTTCACCCAGCATCCGCAGATTTTCAGAGCCTGGGACAATAAATTATGGTCATTTGGCTTGTGCACAGCCTGATTAAACAATAAGCAAAATGGAATACATTCCCTGTTCTACTTATTTATTTGTCTTATTCCACTGTTCTTTGTGCTTTGATATCCACTTCACAGGATGAACTCTCGTACTTCCATTGGTGTAATAGTAAATAGTCTCTTCCAGCACACGACTAGCTTCGGCAGAAGAAGAATAAAAAACAGCAAATGCAATATTATGATTCACCTCGCAAAAGAAAATAGCAAAGGAATTGGAGTGGGGTGGGCTGTGGTGTGGTGTGGTGTGGTTGGGGCTATGCGATGTGCAGCATCGTATCTTCTTAATGAGATCTCGCTTAATAATGTAGATATTTGTCTACCTTTGCAAAACACAACTCTCTTCCTATGAGAGATTAATAATCGGCATTAGACGAGCTCCGATTACGTGCTCCATGTGTAGCGCCTTCTTTTTTCTCATTGCGCCACACCACATAGGTGGCCTCTTAGTCATGCATCTAATGATAATCGCTGTTTTGATTGGAATATATATGCAATATGCTACGCCACATTGAGGCTGACAATTAAGCCTTTTCGTTAACACTGCTGTGTCGCCTCTTCCACTTTGGATGGAAGTTGCTTGTAGGACGCACTTAGGCTGCTACCTTTCAAGCTCTAATTATTAATTAAAATTTGGTTTGCTTTTAAGGGGGGGGGGGAACGCATTCTAACTCTGGAAAGGAGCCCAATGCTCGCAATGGATAAGAAGGAATCAACGCTTACTCTGTCCACAATCTCATTTGAAATGAGCCCTTTGTGGTAACTAAGAGCCTCTAGATTGCAATTTTAAACTTTGTAGTGTTCATTGGACACTAATACGTTCATTCAATATTGGATAACACTGTAGAACGGAGTCTAAAATCCCTCAAGAACAATAACTAACTCAACTGTTCTATTCATTACAAAGGGGGAGAACATTGAAGAAGTTAGGTGGGGGGTGAGGGGGGGGGGCGGTGAGACGACACGATGCCTACTTACTGAACTACGAGGCGGCGTCGATGCCGTCTTTCATTAAATAAAAAATTCTCCTTTTCCTTTGAGAGTAATAAACTTGCTAAGAGTGGATCTGATTACGCTTATAATCGACGTTCGCTTGCTTGCTTTTTTTCTCGGGCCACCAACATAGTTACCTCACAGTCACACTCTTTTGTCTACTTGAACCCTTCATAAGGTCATGATTGTCTATTGTTACCATTTTTTCCGATCACTAAATGAGTGACAATTAGCCCATCCTTTTTTTTATTTACTGTTCGAACATGTAATCGGTTTTGAACACAAACTAGAATCCAAAGGAAGAAGGGTTGCGAGTTGATTAAATAGAAGTCAGGATGTCGATAGCGTAACTTTTTTAGATTCTGGGACCTTTCAGCTAACCGTTCTCATTATTGTGTAGCATAATTCACTATGTAATGACTAAGCGCTCGGAATCTTGACTTCTTTCATTTCCCTGTAACTGCAATATTTAGAGCTTATTAGACAAGTAGAGTTAATTGGATAATTAATCCTACCCCCATGCCTTCATTTATACCCTAAAATCATAAGGTGGTAGGTAAGACTAGGGGAGTTCACTAAAGTTCAATCGAATGGGCATCTGAAAGTGAATATTTTGTCTCTAGTGTTAATCAAATACCATTATTGACGGTAGAAGTAGTCGAAAAATATTTTTTAAAATTCAAACTCATTGTCTTTGGAATGCCAAGTTCTACGGCTCATGAATTAGACGTTCTAAAAGAAGTGAATTTTCATCGACCTAAAGTGCATGCAATGGTTCGTTATTCATAGTTAATCAACCTTCATTTCTTGCTTCCAAACCCCAGTTGTACATGGTAAATTTTCATTCATCTATTTCTTGTTATATCAAATCAACTTGAAGTCTTTCGTTAACTCAAAACTGACCTTGCGCGAGTGATGGGTAACGAATTCTGCCGCCATGTTTTGTTATTGGGAATTCAATTTCATTCACTGCTTTTGCCTCTGCCTACTGCTTTTGTTTTGGCTTCACTCTCTTCCCCTCATTTCTCCCAGCTTTCTGCTTTCCATTTATAATACTCTCTCTCTCTTGTGTAGTCAGAAAGATGATAAAAATAAGTTGGAACCGCTGTGTCATTAATTCCGTCACTCTCAATAATTCCCATGCTTTGCATTGATCGTCTAAATCTTCTCGTTGTTGCTTTTCACAGCTTTCTTTACTCTCACGTTAACTGGCACCTTTTTACCACTACCTTTACTTCCTTTCCACTTTTGAGTATTTATTTATTTATATCAAATGAGAGGCGCTTTGAAAGTAATCGTTAGCCCTTTACCTGACTTTGGACTTCACAGTGAGGAGGAGGAACATCAAAATAATAGAAAATTGAGGGGTGGGGAACAGAAGAGTGATTCACAGATGTAAAATAGACAGAGAAATACAAAGGTGAAGAAAGGGTGAGATGAGTACTGTGGAAGTGGTTGAGTATGACATACAGTCGTGTCATGGTTGTTTGAAGTCAGAAGTCAACTGCCGTTGTATGGACTTTTTGCCGCAGGAGTATACGTTACCCAGAGTGCACCACGTGGAGGTAAGTCTATAGCACACCCCTACTTTTGAGTAAGCTGGAGTGATTTCCGCATCCGAATGCCACCACTATATACCCAATTGGCCACCGCTTCGCATAGTTACTTGAGAATGAGTGTTTTTTTATTATCATCTTTATTACCATGGTGTTTCCCGTTTCTCCTGTTTTTTACCCTCTTTTTATGCATTTCCGCTCTTGGAAGTGTGTTGAATGTGTCTAGTTTATGTGAACCATGCTTTGTAGAAGAATGAGTCCTTTCACTCAAATTGCCTATTTTGATGTCATTTAACGGTGCATATGTATTTTGAAGTTTCATGCTTATAAAAGCTACGTTACAATCCCCTTCTCTTTGTGCATCTGTGATGGTGGGAGTGGTGTATAGTGGCTGTAATTAATTATTTAGAGTAACGACAAGAATGAAAAGGCTTCCATTTCGTGCCTCCTAAATTTTATTTGAAAAAACGATACCACGAGGGGGTTAAATGTCTAGGTCACATCGGTAAAGATTAGATCCGATAAGAGAATTGCGCTGTTGCTTGGTTATGCGGAATAGAATTAGAAATCTGGAACAAGGTGTCCTATTAATACCATTTGGTTTTGTCATCCCTCGTTTTTTAATTGGTTTGTTTCTATCGTTGGTGGCATCAGCCCTTGTTTTTAGCGTTGGCGAATCAATAGTTACTTGGATTCGGAGGGCTAGAAGAAAATATTCATTTAAAAACTTGATTCATTAAAAGAAAGTGAGGTAGTATTGATCGGTTTGGCTTTTTCCCGGCTTTGGAATGTGTCCCTAACTTTCTAGGACATCTAGTTCAGAAAATATTGTCTCATGGGGGGGGGGGTAGTAATTGTTGAAAAGTCAGTTTCAGAAATGGCTTTAAATTGAGATTTTGCGTTCTCGTCCTCTTCTCCCTCCAATTTTTAATTTTCCTGCACGACATGTACTCAATTTTATGTCCTTTATAATCTCTTCCATCTCAGTTCTGTGCGTTGGGATGAGTGAGCCAGTTTTGTCTCACTGCTCTCTTCAGACTTGTTTTAGGATTAAGTGCATCTCCCAGTGTCGTATTGTTCATTTTCGTCTCTCTCTCTCCCCCCC
>UZAE01013264.1:0-12509 GCA_900617975.1 Rodentolepis nana | reverse complement strand
TTTCACCCAATGGTGATGGTGGTGGTGGTGGAATTCCTATAAGAAGTGATTGAAAAGCTTAATTAGGAGGAATGATGATTTAAACAACATCCCTGTCAGTCTGAAACCAAATGTTGCAGTCATTGTGTTCGCGAATGATCGGCTTTGTATCGCCAATATAGGCCTACAAGAGCTGGAAAGTGATTGTGAATGCACATTAATTTACTAGAGATGGATAAATTGACAGAAGGGATTGGAGTGGGTGAATAGGTGTGTGAATAGATGGAAAGTGAAGAAGGTTGTGGTCAATTTCAATGGCTCTTACTGTCTGGAGGAAGGGCAGGTGGCCTTATTGTTGGAGATAGAATATCATCATGAGAGAGTAGGCATAGGAGGAAATTCCACCCATACGCAAGGGCAAGTTGTCGTTTTCCTGGTAGGGAGAAAATGCGTGCTTTACAATCTCACGTCTCCGAACCCATTGCACTTGACTCGCATATAAATATAAGACACCTCTTACCTTGATATTCGAAATTTGTCAGGATGTTGGCTGAAGTTGATGCGACTTGCGTGAAGTTCGTTTTCTAAAAAGCTGTGTGAATCTAGACAAGTCAGCCTTCTTGATGTTCCATGATTACTAAGTTGACACTTTCGTTGTCATCCTTTGGCAGTCGATGGTAATATTAACAGTGACTGGTTTGTGACCAGAACCAAGATCGTCAATTATTTTTAAGTGCATATGCTCGCTGATGTGGCTTGAAGCTAGGAGTATGTCAAGGGTTGTTCTGGTTCCATGGTAGTGCTTATATGTATCAGAAGCCTCATTGCTATAAATAAGTTCTAGATGGCTGCTGTTAAGCATGTATTCTATTTCCTTTCCATTTATGTACATATTATTATAGCTCCATCTGGTTGAATGGGTGTTGAAGTCTCCNCAGACGATGAAAGTTTGGCCTTTTCTGGGGTGGATTATACACTGCGTATATCTTAAAGTGGTTTTAACATTTCAAAAAATTTAAACTGATTATTTCGTATATGTCTTGCTCCAAGCCCATATTCTTAATTATATCGTAATGTAATGTGAGGCCTTCTTTTACTTCTTTTTCTTTTTAAGTGCTTACTTTATGCAGATGATCTTGTTCTATGGTAGTCTGCCTCTTAGAAATGCTCTCCGGAGAAGACAGTAAGTGTTCTAAATTATGCGCTTAAACTTTTCGCAAACTGGAGCAACAACAAAGGAATGGTTTTCAAAACCTCGAAAAATGCAGTCAAAGCGTATCCTTTAGCCCGCCGCAGCATAAACCCTCCTCTAAGGTACAAGGATACTACCCTATAAAAACCAATGAGTTCACGTATCTCAGAATGACTTTTGACTCAAAGCTAACGTGGAAATGTCACATTGCTATAATAGCCGAACGAGTTTCCAATAGACTGAATGTACTGAAGTGTCTTGCTGGTAGCGTATGGGGCTGTGCACGCTCAACTCTCAACACCACCTACAAGGCCAATAGACTGAATGTACTGAAGCGTCTTGCTGGTAGCGTATGGGGCTGTACGCTATAAAGTGTCTTGCTGGTAGCGTATGGGGCTGTGCACGCTCAACTCTCAACACCATTTAAAAGATGTCTATTCAGCCAATAATGTTGTATTGCTGTGAGCCACTGCAACATTTTGATGGAAATTGGAACAGCGTATTTTCGCTAATAATGTGTCTAATTCAGACAATTAAAGAGGTGAATAGTTGTTGACGAAAAATTTAATTTTGTTGCTAATTAACATGCTTAAATATTATAATTACTTCAGATAGTGCAGTTAATTGCGCGTATAGAAGTGTGTTAAATATGAATCCAAACGCTAATTCTTTGTCACGCTATTAGAAATGGAACATATCATGTAACATTTAGAGATTATAATTTTATTTATCAAATCGCAGGTCTCTTGATGGTTACCATTAGCCCTTTAGTTAACTTCAGGCTTCGCAGATGGAATTGAACATCTAATTGAAAAAAAAAGTCGAGATGGGGAGGGGAACAGAAGAGTGTTTCAAAGATACAAGAGACAAACAAAAAGGTAGAACAAAGGTGGGGTGAGTACTGTGGAAATAGTCGAATATGGAATAGAGTGAGGGGATGGTTGTTTGAGGTGAGAAGTCAACTGCCAGTTAATAGACTGGGGTGGTGCCCAGGGTACACCACGTGGAGTTAAGTCTATCACACACTCCTTTAGAGATTATATCGTTCATTGTGAATGCGTTTAAGGTTGGCAAAACGAAATAATCTTGAAGTCTATAATACTAATATAATGACTCCGTGAATACGATTTGATGAATATCTGTCAAATTTCCAGATAAATGTAGCATAAAAGAACATTCTAACCGATATTATGCGATTTTATTTTTTGAGCGATATTGGAAGCCAAATTTATTAAGGAAAATCTGATACATTGGGTTAACTCAACGATACATATCAACTGCATGTAGCACATTTAATTGATTACTTGAACTTCGAAGGGAAATCAGTACCGTCACTATCTCATCCATGTTAATGACGAACTTGAATGATAGAGATTTAATCACCAGTCTATATCCGCAATTAGGTGCTATTACAAGCTGTGAAGAAATTTTTTTGCGTAAAAAGCTTCGCGAATTAACGGAACCTACTTAAGTGGCTAAGTTGCACGCTTGTCCATCCATGATTTAACTCAGTGCTCATTAAATCAATTTCCCATATTAATTAGATTGATGATTAAATTTTTCGATGCAAGTTATATCTGGATGTTAGCGGTTTACATCTGCTAAATTTAATCATGAAGATATTTTCTGAAAGTTGTCAATTTACTCAATTCTAAATCAGATTTCTAAAAAGGTGACCAGTCAATGTTATTTGCGAATAAAACTTTCATTCATAGAAACTTTAAAACATTTTATTTATTAATGTTGATTGTGTCGCTGATATAGAAAATGCTAAACCTATAAATTGGTCTAATGTTAAAGGTTTCCAAATAAATATGCGCAACCTTTAATTTGCATAATGGAAATAGATTTTTTACTCATTCATTCATTCATTCATAGAACATAATGAGAAGGATATGGTTAGCTGTCTTCACAATCCGCTTCCATGTCTGATGTTAACTTTATTTGGTCACTTTATCAACTATTTGCACCTCTTTCTTGTCGGAGGGTTTGACATGTCAAGTTTAAGAAGTCGTCAAAATTCTGTGGAGATGGAAAAGACATCTAATTGGTAATTTAGTCAGCACCAACCCAAATATTGATTGGCAAGGAAAGTGAAAATTGATTGCAACGAGAACGAGGATGTATTTCATAAACTTAAATTAATGCGATCACAAGGATGAAATATCGACTATAAATAATTTTCCAACCGAAGTTCAAGTAACTATTTTTAAAAGACTTGTTGCGACCGAACAAAGTCAACTTTTAAAGCCTGATATTCCTGCGTGAACTCACGTTTAAATAAACTGCCAAATGACAAAAAATATTTTTGCAAACATCTTTGTTCGCTTTATTCAGCTAAAACCTCTAAAATTAAATTTATCTGGCCTAAGTTTTCAAGAGTAAATGTTCAGTTAGCAACGTTACAGCCAACCTTAAAATAAATTCCTCTCTGTGGAGCCTAAAGCCAACTAGAGATCTAATGATAACAATCAAAACGCCTGTCATTTTATATAAATATATAACTATATATGTTTTGTATTGTAAAAAAATGTTCGTTTTAGAAACTACGTTTTAATTGCCTGTTTAAAAAATATTCGCTTCTTTGATAGTCCAATTAGATCAAGGCAACGGATATGAAACTCCTCGCTTACGCTCCGTTTTAAAAGTCGCATCAAAATTGAGTTTTTAAAATTCAAAAGTTTGACTTCAAAAAGCTTTTTATGCTTCCCATCGTCGTTTCATGAAACATCTTAAATTGGCCTCAAGGAGCAACAGAAATATCAAATTCGCTACAAATTTAATCGTTAGAATATGGCATACTGCTTAAAATTTTTAAAAACACATTTCTTGCAATAATATTTTCAATGATAACAGATCGCATCTTAGCAAATAATTTCAAACATGTAGTATTAGGGATGCCTATCAGTAGATTATTTTATAATCATAAACTAAATCAACATGCTTATTTAAATGAAATATGAAACGTTGAAATTGCGAGATTCTTTGCAATAAAATATTTACATAACCTCTAAATGATTCGTTTCAATATCTCTTGTTTGCTTTTCTAGCATCTCTGTAATTTTGATATAAATTTTATACCAATTGTATAAGACTTACGTTCCTCAGTTACCTGTTTACATTTCAAGCAGTTCCTCATATTTGCATTTATACTTTCACGTCATGTGGAAATCACAATTTATCGGCATATTTTTCTTCGTTTTCTGCATTGGCAACTTTATTTGTGTGGCTGTAATTATAAGGATTGAAGTTGGCAAGCAATGAATAGGTTCACGTCATCTTTACCAGACGCTCCCACATGAAGAAATGTGGCTCAACCTAAAACTTCGAAGGCTTTCAATCAATGGCATCAACATGGTTTCATGTCGAATTACACCATGTGAATCGTGCATATAAGGAATGAACAGTTTACGACGCATCAACAAATTGACAATCCTTTCGACTTTAAATACCATTTTCCTCTAATAGATAGATAGAAATTAATATTGTACCCAAATCGTACAAGTGCATTAAAAACTGAGCAGTTCCTTATCGATTAATAATTAATGCACGTTTGAGAAACAGATTTACTCAATGAAAGTCTCATTTAAAAATGATAAACGTGAAATTCTAAACGATACTTAGTCCGTTTACAATTTCTACCCCAATCGATTCATTAATTTCACCGGCGAAGTATTTGTGCATGTAAATTTCTGATTTTCAAATCTAGATAATTTAACTTTTCGATTCTTCTATCTTCTTAAGGAAAAACGTTAACTCATTCACATACTTCTCAAATGTGAAAAAGTTATCAATGTCAGGTATTTCAATGAATAAATATTTCTTCCTTGAAAAGTAATTTCAAGTTATAAAGCTTTTTGTCTAAAATAATCTGGAGGAATATTCATAAAACAATGGAAGAATGAATAAATTACAAAATATTCAATCCTCTCTAATGCTTTTAAGCCAGGATAGTTAACAAAAGTAAAAAGAACACAAACTTATCAATAGGCAAATGTAATTTGGGTTGAAAATTTGACAAGTGACAACGCTTACCAATTATGCACCTCGAGTTATTTAGATAAATCCTTAAGAATTTTAATGACCTCTTTTCCTCGTCAATTATACGTAGAGAATTGGAATTAACCTTGTCAGGATTGCCATCAGAAGTTTTAAAGACTAGTGGTTCGATACGCTGTAATGATAATAAATATGGAAATTTAAGTTTAAATCAACAGGGAAAATTTATAATAATAATCAAATAGCTGAAATCAAAACCGAAATTAATTGTTTTGAAGCTCCAAATGCGCTCGCTGTCCCTTGAGACAATTAATGTCATCCATCCTGCAGATCAATTTCTCGAAATCTTCAATGATGGGCCATACGATGAAAACCAAGCAAAACTGTGTGCAGATGTTTTTTCTCAACACTTCTCTTGCAACGCAGCTGCAAGACATAATAGATCTGCCTTCGAAAGGGAAATAAAGGCCATGCGAAAAGTAAATCAGTGATATTGTCTGAATACGAAATTCACCAAAGAGGTAATACTTACGGATTCACAGTGAGCAATAATATAAATGGAAGCAATGAGCCACCCAAAACAGCTGAGAAATACGAATGTAAAAATCATATCAGTAGCTGAGAGTAAAACACAAAACAGTTGTCGTGGAATGGATACCTGATCACTGTGGCATTAAAGACAATGAGATTGCTGACGCACTAGCTAAGAAGAGGACAACAATTATGCAAGGCATAGACTGACGGTGTACAGTGGCACACTCCGACAAAGCCGATAGGCCAAGAATCGAAACCGTTGCTGAGTTAAGACTGCGTACCGGACACGATGGCATGTGTAATCACCTTCATAGATTAGGAGAAATCACTCAATCAACGTGCATTATACGTAAACTACAAAATAAAATTGGGACGACCCACCTAATTTGGTGTCCAGGCTAAAAGATAAATACGAAAACGGCGAGATACTGTTAAGAGAGAAGGCAACGAATGTACTACTATAAAAAAACTTTTTACACATGGTGAAAGCTGAAATCAACTAAGGGACTAATGATAAATAACATGAAGCCTGCCATTTGAAATCAAAATTAGAGATCATTTCCTTTTGTTGTTATGCTTTTAAATTTTATGTTGTTACAAAAGCGGATTTAACAGCAAAGAGTATTCTGAAATAAATTTAAAGTGCACTACCATTACTTATTCATGTAAGTATAAATGAATATCAAATTATTAAAAATATAACCAATTCTTCATTTTGATTCAAATGGCTATATTTTAAACCGTTGCTTGGGTGTTTGAAAATCGGTTAAACTATTAAAATAAGCTTACTTATATTCAAATATTGACTAGCTCAAATAGCACATTTTACTTCAAGTGAGGATTTTGGAAGCATAATTTTTGGTGGCAGCGGGTTTATTCACAACATTTTAGTTTCAGGAGTGCAGCCTTGAAATTAATTGGCTGCCGTATAAACACCCAATAAAGTTTTGTCATTACGAAGGTTTAGGAAGTTTTCGTCTGAAGCTGTTTGCATGTGACTATATGCATTTTGCATTTCGACATTAGATCATATTTGTGCGCGAATGATAACTTTAATCTTGATTTTAATGACCCGTAACAAATGGGTAAATGATTATTCAATGAAATGCCATTGAAATAAGAAGTTAACATTTACCACTTTCATCGTAACGCATCTCATGTGGTCATTGATGTGAAAATCAAATGTAAACAGCTTCAAGCGAAAACATCCTTAACATTCATAATGACTTTGAGTGACAACACTTTATTGGATGTCTATTCGGCAGAAGATAAATATCAAGGCTGCACTCCCGAATCTGAATGTTCGTTGTTAAATCACCGCTGCTAACAAAAATTATGCTCACTGGCTCTTGAGACAATCAATGTTAAGTATCCTGTAGATCAATGGCTCGAGGTCTTCACCGATAGGCATACATAGAAAACCAAGTAAACCTTAAACGGAAGCAAAGTGCTTCCCAAAACTGCTAAGATATCATAATGTAAAAACTCTATCCGTTGATGAAGGAAAAACAAAACAGTGGTCCTACAGTGGATTCCCGCTCATTGACAAGCATAAAAAGCAATGTGGTTGCTGACTCACTTGCTAAGAAGGGGCAACAATGTTTCAAGGCATAGACGGTCGATGTTTTTCACACAATGAAGACCTAAATCAGGAGAGAATTCAAGACTTCAATGTGCAACAAATCTAAACCTTGAACAAAGGAGAAAGAGTAGGTAGAGGCACTGTCTGGCATAACCAACTGGCCAAGAATTGAAGCCGTTGCTAAATTTATACACGATCGCTTGTCACAGCACCATCATGTGGAAATTTAGAAGACCAATCAGATTCGGTATCCCGGTATAAAGATAATGAAGAAACACAGACATACTGGGAAAACAGAAGTCAGCTAATGAACGCCTATATATGTACTTTCTTACCCATGGGGAAAGCTGAAATCAACTAAGGGGCTAATGATAAATATCATAAAGCCTGAAATTTGAAATAATTATAATATTTTTCGTTTCGTCATTTTGCTTTGAAATTTTTGTTGTTACAAAATCAGACCCAATAACGAAGAGAATTCTGAAGCATATACAAAATACACTTCCACTACTTATTCATTTAAGTATAAATGAATATCAAATAATTAAAAATATACCCAATCCCCTCTTTTTTGACTTAAATGGCTAAATTTTGAAGCGATGCTTGGGTATTGAAAAATCGATTAAACTGTTAAAATAAGCTTACTTATATTCAAATATTGACTAGCTCAAGTAGCACATTATTATTCAAGTCATGACTTCGGGAGCATAATTTTTCAGTGGCATCGGTGTTTTATATTTGAAGTATTTCAATCCGTAACGTGTGATTAGTGGTGAACTTTACTTGATCAAGTCAACTTTTACTTAAATGCGTAAGCACTATCAATGACCAGTTCTAATCATTTATTTATTTATTTATATCAAGTGACAGGTATTTTGCTAGTTATCTTTAGCCCTTTATTTGACTTCAGGCTTCACAGTGGAGAAGAAACAACAAAGTGAAAAAAAGTTGAAAGGATGGTGGGTTTTGAACAGAAGAGAATTTAATGACGAAGGTAGGAAAGGTGGAAACAAATGTGAGATGAATAATGTGGACGTAGGCGGATATGACATACATAGGGCAATAGTAGTTAGAAGTCAGCAGTCAACTGCCTGTTATCAGACCTTTTGTCGTATGAGTATATATGTTGCCCAAAAGACACTACGTGGGGGTTCAATTAGAATAATCAAAAGAATTTATCCAAATAATTTATCAGATAGGCATATTGGAACTTTTTACTTATTTGACTGAAACAAATTAAAAATTAAATTCATGTTTTAATGTTAAAAGCACAATCTTGCAGTGTTATAAGGAGAGAAGACTCATTACCATAAATTTTTAATATAGAGACTAACCTTAATTTAGCCGATCAATATGCTCGTTGGTGTGATAATAAACACGCATTGCAAAGAGAAAGGAAAACTTCGTTTATGAAAACAGGTAGTATTTGATACTCTTTCCACTGCTTACCACAGACACCGAATAGCTAACGACCTTTCGAAGTTCTATTCCCAAATGCAAAAGAATAAGCCCTTTTGTCTGAAATTCTTCAAGAGAAATAAAGATACAAGTAAGACAGTTTGGAGAAACGAAGTAAGACACAACATTACCAAATAATGTACCCGATTTGCAAACTAAATGCTGACCCTCTCTTCATGCAGGAATCATCTTGGTATTCGCACAGGTCAAATGGAGTGCGACTACTATCCACCAATTTCCATTCTCTATGAGCGGCCTGCAAGGTGCCCGCATCATTTTCATGAGGGACAACGAATAATGATTTTGTACGAAAAATGCTATCTCTCAAGATAATTAAAGGAACTTCTCATGGTGCTGATTTCTGGGTATCTCACTTTCCATCTTCCCACCTTTCACATCAATTAGCCCAACATCCACTTATGCATGCACTATCTACCAATAAACACTCGAACGTGTATTGCGAATGAAATGCAAAGGAATTGTTACTTGGATTTTTTGCTCTTATTACTCCTGTTCGATGCCACCTTGGGTCTTTAATTGTTAGCTGCAAAAGCGTATATAACAGATCATCGACAAGTTAAGATAAATTGAAGTGGAGAATAAGAAAAAGACAGACATTCGTGACATATTGAAACAAGATGTCACTTTCCTGGAAGATCAATGTCTGCTAATTAGTTCGTGGGTAGAAGGATGCTTTTTTGGTTTGTCATCGATTTGTAATGCTTTCTTCAGTTCTATGGCTTTCCGTATTAGACCAGATTGCGTTTTCAGATGTCTTGGTCTTTTCTCATAGGTGCTGAAGAACTTGTCCATGGGAATGCGCAGTAGCTTCTCATACAGGATCAAGGCCTTTTCTTTGATAAGGGAACCTATTGTGGTGCTTCCTGTAACTAGGAGCATTGACTCAATGGGTGTTGATTTTATCCCTCCAGTAATTAGTCGTAATGCTCGATTGTGTCTTCTCGAGTGGTTCGAGAGTCACCTCTGTGGCTGTAATGAGTGGCTCACAGCAATACAACATTATTGGCTGAATAAACATCTTGTAAGTGGTGTTTAGAGTTGAGCGCGCATATCCCTATACGCTACCAGCAAGACGCTTCAGTCCATTCAGTCTATTGGAGACGCGTTCTGCTATTTTAGCTATGTGACTTCTCCACGTTAGCTTTGTGTCAAACGTCATTCCGAGATAGGCGAACTAATTGGTTTTTTCTAGGGTAGTATCCTTGTACCTTAGAAGCGGGTTTATGCTGTGATGGGTCAAAGAAAATGTTTCGAATGCAGTTTTTGCGGTGTTAATTACCATTCCATTATTGCCGCACCAGTTTGCTAGTAGTTTAAGTGCACTATAAAGAGCACTTTCTGTCCTCTCCTGAGCGTTTTTCTTAGTGGTGGAATACTACAGTACCAGATCATCTGCGTAAAGTAAGCACTTGATGCCCGTGACTGTCTGTACCAATTCGGCTATGTCATTGATGAAGACATTGAAAAGAGTTCAACTTGTGACAGCTCCCTGTGGAAGGCCTGTTTGTAAAAGATTGGATTTTGATAGAGCATTTCCGTATCTGACTTTACACGATCTTTGTCTATTGAATGCTTTTATCCAGTTTAGCATGTTATGCTTAATACCAATCTTTGCCAATTTTAGAATTAGCTTCTCTTTCCATACTAAGTCTTATGCTGATTTGAAATCAAAGAAAGCAGCCGTAAGGGTATTTCTTGCATCAGGAGCATCTTTGATGTGCTGGGGGAAAGTGTCTACTTGTTGGATCGTTTATCTTTGTGGCGTAAAACCGGCTTTTTCACTCTTAAGAATATTGTTAGTCTCAAGAATGGAAGGCCTGTTTGTAAAAGATTGGATTTTGATAGAGCATTTCCGTATCTGACTTTACACGATCTTTGTCTATTGAATGCTTTTATCCAGTTTAGCATGTTATGCTTAATACCAATCTTTGCCAATTTTAGAATTAGCTTCTCTTTCCATACTAAGTCTTATGCTGATTTGAAATCAAAGAAAGCAGCCGTAAGGGTATTTCTTGCATCAGGAGCATCTTTGATGTGCTGGGGGAAAGTGTCTACTTGTTGGATCGTTTATCTTTGTGGCGTAAAACCGGCTTTTTCACTCTAAGAATATTGTTAGTCTCAAGAAGGTGTTCACACCTAAGAATATTGTTAGTCTCAAGGAACCAGGTGTGCCTCCTGTTAACCATTCTTTCCATAAGTTTAGCCAGCACCTAGACTAAGTTTAGCCAGCACGCTTGTGAGGGAGATAGGCCTTTATGTTTAGCCAGCACGCTTGTGAGGGAGATAGGCCTATAGTCATTGCTAGGGTCTTTGCCCTTTTTTAGTACTGTTATTACTATAGCAGCTCGCGAGGGAGATAGGCCTATAGTTGTCAAAGTTGCTAAGGTCTAGATAGGGCTATAGTTGTCAAAGTTGCTAGGGTCCTTGCCATTTTCCTATAGTTGTCAAAGTTGCTAGGGTCTTTGCCCTTTTTCAGTACTAGTATTACTATGGCAACTTTCCATTTGTTAGGTACGAGACTACTCCCAGATTTTGTTGTAAAGCGTCAGCATGGTTTCCTTGGCTTTGGGTCCCATTCTAATTAGAAATTCCGGATGAATATTTCCTTGGCTTTTGGTCCCATTCTAATTAGAAATTCCGGGCCAGGAGACTCTTTGCACTTGAGTTGTTTATCGCAGCATTAAGTTCGCAAGGTCGGAATGGTTCAGTAATTACATGCAGCATTAAGTTCGCAAGGTCGGAATGGTTCAGTAAGTAGTTTATTTGGTGTTGTGTCTTCCTTAATTTCACCAAACTCTCTTACTTGAATCTTTAAATCTCTTGAGTATTTTCTGACAAAAGTGTTTATCTTTTGCTTGTGGGAATAGAATCCCGTAAAGCCGTTAGCTATTTCGGTGTCTGTGGTAAGCAATTTGCGGTTTGAGCGTATTGGTTCTTTCCTGGGTCTTTCTCTGTTGTTTTGGAGGTTTCGCAGAAATTTGAAAGTGCGTTGGCTATCACTTTGATAGTTGATATTTGAGATGAACTTGTCGAAGGAAGTGCGTTTATCTTGTAAGATGGCCTGCCTTAGGACAGCTGATTGTCGTCTCCAGGCTTGTACGTCTTGCGTTCTTCCAGTCTGATCAGCAGTGTTACGAAGGGCGTCCCTCTTACATTTCAGTTCCTCAAGGTGTTTAGATCAAAACACTCGATATTGTTTAGTCTTGCCTCGGGAAATAGTTTTCTTTGCACATCTGATCATAATATTCGTGATATCAGTGCAAAGTATGTCAGGATGTTGCTTGAAGTTGAGAGGACTTGTGTTAAAATCATTGTTAAAAACTTTAGTGGATCTAGACCAGCCAGCCATCTTGAAGTTCCATGATAGCTTAGTTGGCACTTTCCATGTTATGCTTTTGCTGCCGATGTTGATACTAGCAATGATTTGTTTGTGACCAGAACCAGGATCGTCAATTATTTTGCAGCGTGTATGCTCACTGTTGTCGTTTGAAGCCAAGAGTAAGTCAGGAGTTGTTTTGGTTTCATTGTAGTGCAAATATGTAGCCGGATCCTCATTGCTGTAAAGAAGTTCCAGAGTTCTGCTGTTTAGCATGTCTTCAATTTCCTTTCCAACTATGTTTGTATCCTTGTAGCCCCATCTGGTGGAGTGGGCGTTGAAGTCTCCTTATACTATAGTTTTGTGTGAGATGTTCAGAAAGTCAAAGTTTGGATAATTCTGGGGTGAATTGTAGACTGCATAAAACT
>UZAE01013263.1:0-11635 GCA_900617975.1 Rodentolepis nana | reverse complement strand
GGAGATGCTGTGAAGCAATTAGTTTTTTCGAAAACCTATTTGAATCCGTAAAAGTGAAATAACTTAACACGTTTTGCTACCCACATAATGTTTAATTTAAACAAGAAAATTCGAGTAAGTTTAACAAGACATTTCTCAAATTAAACAACTATGAAGAAATACGGCGAAGGAGAGAGAATCTGAGATGGATAGAAATTTCTTCTCAGTTGTCCTTCATTGAAAATAGAGCTGCTATGCACAAAAGGCAGATGGAAGATCATATAAATGTGGTCAAATAATTACGATTTCTTATATTTAGTCATTGCAATAAATTGGGAGCTATTAACAATAGCATAAGTGAAAACTCACATTGGTGTGTCTGTATGTATAGAAAAGGATTTGGCTGTAACAGGACTACTCTTCTACATTGGGTATGTGATTTTGATTGGTTAGGTACTTGTAAATAAACCCAAAAGATTCCAAAGTAGAAAAAAGTCGAAAATAACAAAAGTATGTAAAACTATTGAATTAATTGACTTTTCTTTCCTTAGACATTCTTTCAATACGCTCATTGTTATTACCAAGCCTCTCTAGTAAGAAAACACCATCTTTATGAAGTCTTTCAAGCGAAGCCAACTGAACCCATTAAGTCCCTTGACATGTATGCTCGGACAGCATTTTAATGACATTTTGCACAACAAACACATTTTAAGGATGAGTGGTAGAATGACAGTTTGAAGTACATTTATATATGGCAGTTAAGGGGATAATCTGGTCTAGAGGCATGAATTTTAAGTCATTTTTAAACTGCTGTAAAAAAAGCAACCAATATTTATATTATCAATTTTTTATATATTATTTATTCATCTTAGAAGCATACAAAAAAACTAAAAAATAAAAAAAATTAAATTTTGTTATTATAAGCTGATGGAGTGGGGCGTCCCAAAAATACGCGAATTTTAGCTCTCCAAGCAATCTGAAATCAAAAAATAAAAACGAATATCAATCTACAATAATGTCGCTATGTCCGGAACTACGGAAAAGTTTTAGCTATATTTTTTAGAAAATAGCGACTGTCTAAAGGTAAAAAAACATTTTTGCACCGCTTTTTTGAACATTCTTTAATTTTTAAAAAATAGTAAAAATTAAAATTTTTAGATGACCGTAGTTCCGGACATAGCCAAGTTCCTCGAGAAGACTTTCTTAAAATTTCAAGTAAAATCGGTTAGGCAGAATCTGAGAAATAGTGGGTATCAGATTAAAAAAAAACATTTTTGGGAAAAACGCGTTTAAAGATTCAAGAAAACTTTTTGCAGTCTTAGTCATAAAATTATATGTTTAACTTACATTTATTTAATCTGCTATTTCTGCTGCATACATTGGACCTTCCTTGACTTCGAAAAAACCATTTTCGGCGTCTCTGTTTTCTATTCGAGCAGTTCTGGCCTCCTTTGATGCACTTTAGGCTCGTATCGAGCAGTTCTGGCCTCCTTTGATGCACTTTAGGCTCGTATCTCGGAGCGGTCAATCCGAGTGTTGTCTCGTCTGATAGCAAATACGTGCCCTTCCGGACCAATTTTCACTATCATAATCGTCATCATCTTCAATATCGGTATAAATCCTCCATTAAAAATGCACACAGCAATAAATATTGCAATTTCAATGATCTGGGACCCGGAATGGATATTCTTTGGAGCAAAAGTCAATATCAGCGAGTTTAGAGACTCATTATTATTTTGAGTTTCCGAACCAAACATCGAATCGATCACTCTTCTGACGATAAACTTTAAAAGATTTGTCAACGAATGGACATGATGGAATGTAGCGTAGACTATTGCAACTGCATTGTAATGCAATTTTAAACCCGAGTCCGCGAAGAAATTGCTGAAAAGACTGTGAAAAACTCCAAAACACAGTAGCCGTTATTATTATCTATAATTACTTCTTCATCATTAAATTTCCACAATTTTGCTTCTGATGCACTCGTAAAACTGGTGTTTTCCTGTTGCGTAAATCAATTGACGTGAAATATATATATAGATATAACGGAACAAAATGGCTTACTAAGAAATATAGATTTAGATAGTCGGAGAACTCATTATGTCTTTTGTTTGATTAGTTGCAGCCCAACCGATTTGGATGCCTGCTCAGCAAAATATTTATGTCTCCACAACTAATTAGAATTTTAAAAAATCCTCTCGTAGACATATTTTTGAATAGTTAAACTATGAAAATAACCAAAATAATTTTCGAAAATTTTTTTCTAGACCAGAATACCCCCATAATTAATGAAATATAATCAATTGTTTGTTTACTGTAGAGCGATTTGATTTTTGGCGATTTCAAAGCGATAGGTCACTTTACGGCATGGCGCCAAATCCTGTCGACATGTAGTGATGTGTCTTTATAAATGGAATACTTGGAAAGGAACTTACTAACCTTATTTTCAAATGAATCGTTGCAAAATTTATTATTTCTAAAATATGAAAAGCCATCCGACGATATTTCAAATTCATTTCACGTGCATTCCCTGAAAATACAATGACAAATAGTTCCATGTCTGATCATCCTCTAATGGAATGTATTTGAAGAAAATGTGAAATAATTAATCCCAAGAAATATTGCTGGATATTTTTTAATTCGCAAATAAAGCAACAGCATTAATAGATTTTATTTTCTCCCCTTCAAATATTTCAAAAATAACAATTAAATTAAATCGAAAAGCCGGATACCATCGATCAAACCCATTTAAGCGAATTTATTTGATTCATAGACGAGTAGTCGTTTGAGCTGCAAATGCCACACCCTCTGTCAACATGCGACAGACTTTTTTTAAATTTGTATCAACCATGTGCTTGGGTCAGGTTGATAAGAAAGCCATGATTTCGTACAAATTCTGTACTTTCTGCAAATAAATGAATAATGAATGAAAAGCTCAAAACACGGAATAGTGCTGTTCAGTGTTCAAAGTCGAACAGCGCGAGATGAAATATTTGAGTCTGGAGTTCTTCTACGTGAATTAAAGAGTCATGATTGAAGCAGATCCGCAATAGGTCTATATTAAATATGATCATTTTATTAATTTGGTACAGAATATATGAAGTTGATTTGGACATTGCATGTATCCGGATTGCTGTTCCAAACGTGTTTTTGGAGTAATAAATGAAAAGGTGTACGCCAAATTAGGGAGATGTTTTCAATTTCTATTTTTCTAAGTAGTAGGTCCAGTCACTCAAGGCTGAGATGTGAAATGAAAAAATATTCTTTTGTAAACGCGATATTCAAAAGAGGTTACCAATTATTTGACATAGTGCATTTTATGGAAAAAAGGAAATTATGAAATCAATCACTATTGAGAACGCATTGACCAGAATGCAATAGCCTTATTCAAACGCAATAACTCGATAAACCAAAGTGGTAGTCCTTTAGTTAGCTTTTTGCATTTTAGAAGTGTTACAATCATGAACTCTGTCAAAGGTTTGCAAATGGAACAAATATGAAAGTTGAAATTCTCGAAGTTAACAAACTGGGAATCAATGATTGTAATAAGCCCATGATTCATTATTGTAGCATATCAAAACAAAACTTCAGACCTTCACAATAGATTTGCTTTCTACTATATTTAAGTCCAAGAGCAAGTATATTTGCAGAGGTCATAAGCGGTGAATTCGTGATAAATATTGGTGCGTTTGATATTTGAACTAACGCGGTTGGAATCAAATAATTACACCCCACATTTAAGTAAGCTGTGATATTTGCACACAGCCATTGCTCGTTGCATTAATTCACTGATATACGTTTCTAGTAAGATTAGCTAGTGCTCTGAACTGCTTGTCAGGCATGAATTAAGAACACATCTGTTTCGCTTGCATCCTTCAATTGGAGTTGAAAATGCGTCTCTGGAACAATAATTTTGACATTTGTTCAAATCAGCTGGGGATAAAGACATAACCGCCAATCCATACCCAATAACCTGTGTGCGTCAAGCAAGTTCTAGACATTTCCAACTCTAAACTCTAAATGCTCACAGTAAACTTTTGGTGTCTACTCTACAAAACCTTTTCAGATCATCTTTAAATTCTTGAAAGTGCAAATTTACGCGATTTAAATTGTCGTCATAACATAAACTGCCAATGGTATTTCATGAACAATTTTATTGCAGCGAAGCGAAAGGCAGCTGAACTCAGAAAAATCCCAAATTGGACAGTATGACCCTTCAAATATTGCTCCGTAATGTGAAATAAGGGAGTCCATAGTTCAATTTTGAAAATTGAGATGTCAAAATTTGAAAAGATGGACGATGAATTAATACTTATTATTCGGGATTTAATTTCGTAATTATTGTTATTTAAATATTGCTTAAAATGCAAATCTGCATATAAATCGTTTTGAATATATTGCCTCAGAGAAATTTTTGTTGCAGTTTCGCTATGTCAAAATGCATTTTTTTGTGAAGGTGCAGGCATTAAGTGGAGGCGTATAAAACAAAGTTGCTGACATTTGATAGTTAATCAAATAGTCTCACCACCATAACATAAAAATCAAGAAAATGATGAAATGCATATTAGTTCTCACAAGGTTTCTTTAATTTCGATCTATTCAATATAATCGATATGAATTCTCAGACCCCGCAATTGACTCTGTCTACTATGTATACGTAAATTCGCTTCTTCCAACATTTTCCTACCCCCGAATACGACTGCATATAATGGCCGCTATAAGCATCAACTATGTTGAGAATGAGAAATCAAATGGTGGAGGCGGCAACACTTTGTCCTACTAAACACAGAAATTCCATAAATTGATTTGAATGACGCAATGCTTTTACCATTGAATGCTAATTTAAAGCTTACAAAATTCGTTAAAACACTACTTAATGAAATAAATCATGAGCAAAAGGTAAAGGCACAATTCAGCGTTACCTGATGATATGAACAAGAGCATTCAAATTGAATGGACAAAGAGTGAAGGAAATATTGGGTGATCTAATGACTTCTTAAATCGTTATTTCGGATGGGAGAAGAAGGAGGATCATTCAAAATGCTAAATTGCAACTTAAGCTTCATTTAAGCATAAATTAGCTTGAAAACTGTTTTTAATTTACAAATGCAGAGAAATTTTTGTTTCAGTTACGCAATACCAAAATGTCATTTTTGTGGGAGTGAGTGGAATTAGCGGAGGCAAACGAACTGATGTTATTCGCATTTCAAATTCAATTAAACTGTCTAACGGACGCAACATGTGATTCAAGAAAATTATTCAATATTTTTTATCACAATAGCGCTTTAATTTTGGCTTATTCAATTTAATAACTCAACTGAGGAAAATCTTGCATTTAGAATAATTAAATATTTTTTTAACCTCGGATTAAGTAAATATGTTAATATTAATGACCTGTTCTATTAGATTTGTAGCGGATCGCTACTCTAATAAAGCCTGACCGACTCAGAAATCTCTATGGCAGATTCTCCAACATCTAGCTAGACTCCCAGAACAAGCTAAGCTATAGCCCAGCTATAAGGGGAGCAGACGTGTAGCACGGAATACGTTTATTCGGTACGTATATTGATAGCGAAGTGTTAAGTTTGGCAAAGCGATTAGTTATCAGATAACTCTAGCGTAATTCGTGTGAACACTAATAGCTAAAATATTTCTGAGTAGGGTTCTATAGCAGGATTTCTATTTGGTCATTTATGATGTGTCCCACAGATTGTTATAAATAATAGAAAGGATTTTCGGACGCTTCTTTTATTTAGCACCCTTTCCCATTTCAAACTGAAAATGAAAACGTATTAAAACAAGGTTCAAACTACAGCGGTTGATTGAAATTATTCCTAAACTATAATGGTATATATGCATCCCAAATTTAAAACTCACTTGAAACCGTAGTTCAAGTAAGCAAGTTATTTTGGAGCGGTAATTGAAAGTTGGCATATTCTTAACCGAATTGATTCAGGTATAAATGGAATCACAGAAATGACTTTTCCAGCAAACCTCAGTATGTTGAAAATAAATAAAATATAATCCGAATATGCGAGGCCTCCTAAATGAAAGCAATAAATTAAATAAAAGTACATTTCTTTTAACAAGGAGCCCTTGGTTTTGCATCACATGTGTTTTCATGATTGATTAGTAAGTGTGCTCGATTCATAATCTGAAATCGCCTTTGAGCCATCACTAAAGTAAATGAATTAACATCAAATGGACTTACCCGAACATTTCGCCTCCACTCTAATTCACTGTGAATGCCATGTGTCTGTTATTAATGTTTTATAAAGCGATAATTTTCTGATTTTGTCAGATCCAGTTACAAACTCGAGTTGTGGATATCATTTTCATCATATGCACATAATAATAGTTTGCGATTAAAAATACTTAAAAATTTGAAAAATGAGCAAATGAAATATTTCGAAATCTTTTGAGAAAATATTCGGTCAAAACAAAGCAACATGGATACATGCTGTTCTTTGATTTTTATGCTATTTAAAATACAAACCCACAAATATATCGTTACATAAGTCTTCTGTGGATTGAACATTCTTTCGAATAGAATTTTTTCAGTTACGCAACGCTAAAATTCATTTTAGCGGGAGAAAGTGCAATAAACGGTGACATATGAACCAAAGTAATTGGCATTCGATAGTTAATTAAATTGTCTCACCACATTAACATATGATTAAAAAAATGGATTAAATATATTTTTGCTTAATTTAATCGGTGTAAATTCGATAACATTACAACTGACGTTTACTGCTATGTATACTTGGATTTGCTTTCTCCAGCATTTTCATATCCCCGAATACGACTGCTTTATTTCTATTGCCACTGCACATAATGGCCGCTATAAGTATCGACTATGTTGAGAATGAGCAAGCGAATGGTGGAGGCGGCAACACTTTGTCCTACTAAACACAGAAATTCCATAAATTGATTTAAATGACGCAACGCTATTAGCATTGAATGCTAGCTTAACGCTTACAAAATTCGTTGAAACACTACTTAATGAAATAAATTATGGGCAAAAGGCATAGGCACAACTCCGCGTTACCTGATGATATGAACAAGAACATTCAAATTGAATGGACGAAGAGTGAAGACAATATGGAGTGCTTCAATTACTTCTTAAATCGTCATTTTGGATGGAAATAGAATAAAGATCGATCCAATTGCTAAGCGACAACTAAATCTTCATTTAAGTAACCAATTACTTTGAAAAATGTTTTTTGAACACACAACTTAAGAGAAGTTCTTGATTCAGTTAGGCAAACTTGAGATGTCATTTTTTACGGGAGTGAGTGGAATAGGAGGAGGCAAACGAACTGATGTTATTGACATTTCATTTTCAATTAAATTGACAGACCACTCTGATATGTGTTTCAAGCAAATCAGTCAATATTTCTTTTAAACATTGTGCTTTAAATTTGATTTATTCAATTCAACAACTTAAACTGAAAAATATTTTCCGATTTGAACTTGTAAATGTTATTTTTCAACAACATTTTAATTAAATATCTACTTATAAATGACTTGTTCTAATAAATAGTTAAAAAGAATTGAAAGGATTTGGGTCGCTTTATTTATTTAACTGCCTCTCGCGTTTCAAAATGAAAAAAACGAAAAATCGTTTAAACAAGGCTTCTGCTGCAATGTTGATTGAAATATTTCTTTAACAAAAATAGTGCATATGCATCCCTATTTGAAAAATCTCACTTGCAACCACAGCTCAAAAATAAATTTTTTTGCAGTTTTAGTTGAAAATCGGCATACTATTAACCTTATTCCTTTAAATATTACTAAGTAAATGATGACCATTTTATTAAAGATAAAAAAGACATTTCGAAGTTGTGGTGCATTTAAAACGAATGCAATGAGAAACAAATAAAGTATATTAAAGTACAATTTGCTTAACTAAGAGGACTTGATTTAGCTTCATGTGTATTGAAAAATTTGGAAATTCAAAAATTTGAATTTGAAAAAGGAAAGGAAACATTTCGGAATCTTTTGAGAAAATAGTTGGATAAAACAAAGCAACATAGATTCACACTGTTCTTTGATTTTTATGATGAAAGTGAATGCGGAATGCAGTTTATCCAAAGCCAAGGCTGTACTGCAAAGGCTGGTCTTTGAACGCTTATTTCCGAGAGTATTGACCGCTTCGTCTTGGCAGTACAAGCTTGAAAAACACTCATTGCAATCATTTATTTCAAAACCAACTTCCATCCCATTTCAATAAAATGATCTTTTATTTAGTCTTTACGAATCACTAGTTGTATAATTTTCCTTGCAATTGTATCTCCTAAGTTCAAAAGTTCTAAAATATTCATTTTAATTCGTACAAAATATGTTCCAATGGAAATATTGAAATATGAAATGCCATTTGGATAAGGGGGACATTTTCATTGGAAGAGCTTGCAATATGCACTACTGAATGAATTTCGAAGCATGAAAACTATAGCTTTAGGTGTGTCTAGAAACTAATCATAGCAAGTTACCTTGAATACTTTGTCGATTTTCAAGAATTCACACTTCATCACCGATCAGGGTTAGACATTAGGTCAATCTCGATAATTCGTATAAAAGAACAGTTTTCACACATTTATTAGCTAATCTGCAGGAAAGCGACACGATTAGGACTTAATGATCTAGTGTAGATTTCCGATTGAGCGAAGTAGTCCTAGTCACTTTTCGCCAAATGCTTAAAATTGGGACAGCAGAGGAGCTCTTTGAGCAAGTCTCTTTAAAGCTGCAAAATTTAGTTGTTTTAATTAATCCCACTGGTGTATGCTAAAGATCTATTAATTTATGTATTTATTCAGCTTTTGTTTAGAATAAATGAATTTGATATGTCCCTGAATTAGTGGTCTAAGGACTGGCCAAAAAATATTTTGATCGTTCATTACGCTCAAGTAGTGAGTATACAGTAAGTATGCAAATTAATATTGATTAATAAGTGATGGTTCAACTGATACCCACTTGATTAATAATATTTGATTCTGCCTCACCATTTGTCAATTGTGCTGTTGAAAAAACCAACCAAGAATTGAATTAATGGCGTTGATGTTAGCAAAACTTCGATTAGCTTACGCGTTATTTCGAAGGCTAAAACTATCTTTTAATCGCGTCGTTACAATACCACAACCTAGAAATAATTTGAGAATATTTCAGGTGCTAGCACCAATAGGATTCAATCGTGGAAAATGGAAGTTTAAATGCAGGCGAAAAACTCAATTATACGAGTTAGAAAATGTTTGCTACTGTATTAATCTTTTTTCTCTACTGATAAAGGCATCCTTTGAGATAGAGAGCATAACTTTGCCCGAAAGTACGTGCTCTAGAATCGCCTCAACATCAAATGAAGAAACAAAGCCTTTGATTATTTTATAAAGAGAGAAGGAGGTAGGTATTCATTTGGTTAAACACGCTCTCTTTTGTTAATTCTTCAGAGCCTTTACGGCATTGTGGGCGAGCTACGCTATTATATTGAAATTAAAGATGACAGTTGCTTTATGTCTTCTGGAGAGCAGTGGGGGCCCTGTCACAACAATCCAGGTAATTTATTCCTATTGACACTTTAGATACTTTATTTTACATTATTTCATAGAATTTATTAATATAACAATGAGAGATGCGCCACCACTTAACCAAATTTGGCTTTCGGGTTATAATGATGATTGTATAATCAATTTCATTCAAAAGTGTGATTTTAAATCTGCGCCGTCATGTAAGTTTCGTGCAAGTGCAACGCATTTTATGCAAAAGTTTAATTATATTCTTAAAACGAGCTGAAAATGAATTTTAGTCGATGTCATTTTGCAGGCATCGTTTCCGTTTATAAGATTTGAAAATGGAAGAAATTCCACCAAAATCCAATTTTCAGTCAGAAACAGTGGAAAAGGCCATGTCGTATGTTTTCTATTGACCTTCTTAAATTGGGATGCAATTAATTTCATTCACATGTCACAATTAGTAGATCAATATTTCCAGATTAAAACATGAATAATCTAACTCAGTGATATTTTTTCATTATTTCTCCTTTACTATAACCGTCTATCACTACTAATCTTTAGATCTTCCTTTACAAAGGCTACCAAAGCATCTGTTTTTGATTACAAATTTCACATCCGCCTAGCCTACTTAACAAAACGTGTGGTATGTTTAAATGCATAGTATTGCTTCCGTAACTGAATTAATGGAATTGCAAAATTTTAATCTCAAAGGGTGGTTTAACTATAACGAGACATCCAATAAGTGGGATTACACACACGAGTATCGGCGAGAGAATATGGAAAATATCACAGAATTGCTCTTCAAGAGCCGGCGTTACTATCGATTGGACCAAAGGAGGTATTTTTGCTTATCTTTACTTTAATGATAGTATTTTCCCATTTGACATCGTCTAACAAAATGCATTTATTTTAGGCCCGTCACCTGATGTAATCGAATGCGAAGGTTTGTTCAATTCTGCAAACTCAAAACCGATTTCGTTAAAAAATGCAACTCATTAGCAATTTCGATTGCGGAATGAATATGTTCCTTATCTACCACAACAAGTACTAAATAAAAATATGTATAAACGAAAATGGATTGAGCCTGCTTAAAATGGAGAAACTCTTTAAATAAGTACTAATTAAAGTTGATCAATTTTACCTGATAATCCACCATTCTGCAAATGAAAACGAAATGAGAGCACAAAACGAGAAAGTTTATACATATTGCAAACCTTGAGTATCCCATTCAAAAGCCATCGCACTTGAGTCACAGATAATAATAGAGGCCATTCGACTAAAATGTAAAATTCGTGATTTACTTAATCGAAATAAGATTTTATCTGGTTAAAGTTAGTTAAATAGAGCAGGAAAAGAATAAACGATTGCAAACAACAAACTGTGGTGAGTGTGCAAATGATGTTTATTATTTGTCGTGTTGTGTGAGGTATAATTAGAACTTTGATTCATTAAGTCGAAATGAGAGATGATAAAATTGTTGTTGGATGAATGTTGTTGGTGGAATTAATCGATTTTAATTAATTTAATATTAAATGGATTGTGTGAAATATTAATGACACCTTTTATTTATCAGAGAAAAACGAATTGCAAAGAACAAACAGTGGTGAGTGTGCAAATGATGTTTATAATTTTTTGTGTCCTGTGAAGATAAAATGGAACTTTGATTCATTAAGTCGAAATGAGAGATGATAAAATTGTTTTGGATGAATGGCGTTGGTGGAAGTAATCGATTGCAATGATTTCAATGTTAAATTGGTTGTGCAAAACATTAATGACACCATTTGATTTTCAGAGGTAGATGAATTGCAAACAACAAACAGTGGTGAGTGTGCAAAGGATGTTTATTATTTGTCGTGTTCTGTGAGGTATAATTGGAACTTTGATTCATTAAGTCAAAATGAGAGATGAAAAAATTGTTGTTGGTTGAATGGTGTTGGTAAAATTAATCGAAATTATTTAGTTTAATGTTAAATTGAATGTGTGAAATATTAATGTCACCTTTTATTTTTCAGAGGAAGATGAATTGCGAACGACAAATAGTTGTGAGTGTGCAAATGATGTTTATAATTGTTTGTGTCCTGTGAAGATAAAATGGAACTTTGATTCATTAAGTCGAAATGAGAGATGATAAAATTGTTTTGGATGAATGG
>UZAE01013261.1:0-24557 GCA_900617975.1 Rodentolepis nana | reverse complement strand
TCCCAGTATCTCTGGCTTTCCGTTGTTGTCTTTAAGGCTGAACATCGAATCAGGTAGGTCCTCTCCATTTCCTCCTGTAGGTTACATAGAGGGTATGTGGGTTGAGTGTATACTCCCTATCTGTGAAGATGATTTGCAAGCAATCGCGTCCGGTACTTTGTCTGAACTCAGCAACGGGTTCGATTCTTGGCCAGCCGGCTATATCGGAGAGTGTCACAGTCCACTGTTTCTCCTTTGTTCGAGCTTTAATTTCGTAGCACTTTAAGGTGTGGAATTCTCTCCTGATTAAGGTGGTCATTGAGTGGAAAGGCATCGGCCGGCCCATGTATTGCAAAATCGTTGTCCCCTTCTTACCAAGTGTGTCAGCAAGCTCATTTCCTTTAATGCCACAGTGACCATGAACCCATTGTAGGACCATTGTTTTGTTTTTCTTTCTCAGGGGCTGATAGACTTTTCTTCATTCGTTTATCTTAGCTGTTTTGGGTGGCTCTCTGTTTCCAATTGAGTTTATTGCTAACTGTGAGTCCGAAAGTATCACCGCTTTGGTGAATTTCGTATCCAGGCAACATAATTGGTATAGTGCTATCCTCATGGCCTCTATTTCAACTTCAAAATCAGATCCATTGTGTCCTGCGGCTGCGTAGAAAGAGAAGAGTTTAGAATAGACACCTGCACTAATGTTTGCTTGGTTTTCTAGACACCTGCACCAATGTTTGCTTGATTTTCTATGTATGACTCACCTGCACCATGTTTGCTTGGTTTTCTATGTATGACCCATCAGTGAAGAGTGCACCAACGTTGGGGTTTTCTAGACACCTGCACCAATGTTTGCTTGATTTTCTATGTATGACTCACCTGCACCAACGTTTTTTCTATGTATGACCCATCAGTAATGACTAGGGGCCATTGATGAGAAGAGTTCAGAATAGACACCTGCACCAACGTTTCCTTGGCTTTCCGTGAAGACTTGGAGCCATTGATCTGCAGGATAGTTAACATCAAGACTTGGAGCCATTGATCTGCAGGATAGTTGATATTGAATGTCTCAAGGGCCTGTGAGTGCATTTGCTCAGGAGGGGTGTTTCATTTCCTGAAGATGTCAAGCTTTTTTGTGCAAAACTGTACATCAGTGTCTGCTAATGGGTTCATGAAGTGATAGTGGCTTTTTGGTTTGTCTTCGATTTGTAATGCTATCTTCAGTTCTATGGCTTTCTGTATTAGACCAACTTGCGTTTTCAGATGTCTTGGTCTATTCTCATAGGTGCTGAAGAACTTATCCGTGGGAATGCGTAGTAGCTTCTCGTACAGGATCAAGGCCTTTTCTTTGATAAGGGAACATATTGTGATGCTTCATGTAACTAGGAGCATTGCATCAATGGGTGTTGATTTAATCCCTAGAGTAATTAGTAGTAATGCTTGGTTGTGTGCCTTCTCGAGTGGTTTGTGAGTCACCTCTGTGGCTGTAATGAGTGGCTTACAGCAATAAAACGTTATTGGCTGAATAAACATCTTGTAAGTGGTGTTGAGATTTGAGCGTGCACAGCTCCATACTCTACCAGCAAGACGCTTCAGTATAATCAGTCTATTGGAAACTCGTTCTGCTATTTTAGCAATGGGGCTTTTCCACGTTAGCTTTGTGTCAAACGTCATTACGTGATATATGAACTAATTGGCTTTCCTAGGGTAGTGTCCTTCTACCTTAGAAGTGGATTTATGCTGTGACGGGACAAAGAAATGTTTGGAAAGCAGATTTCGCCGTGTTAATTACCATTCTATTGTTGTCGCAATGGTTTGATAGTAGTTTAAGTGCACAATCGAGGGCACTTTTGCCCTCTCTTGAGCGTTTTTCTTAGGTGCTGAATACCATAGAACAAGATCATTTGCATAACTTAAGCACTTGATGCCCGTGACTGTCTGTACCAATTCAGCTATGTCATTGATGAAGACATTGAAAAGAGTGCAGCTTGTGACAGTTCCCTGTGGAAGACCTGTTTGTAAAAGATTGGATTTTGATAGAGCATTTCCGTATCTGACTTTACACGATCTTTGTCCAATGAATGCTTTTATCCAGTTTAGCATGTTATACTTAATACCAATCTTTGCCAATTTTAGAATTAGCTTCTCTTTCCATACTAAGTCATATGCTGATTTGAAGTCGACGAAAACGCTTGTAAGAGTATTTCTTGCATCAAGTGCATCTTTGATGTGTTGGGAGAAAGTGGCTACTTGTTGATTTGTTGATCTTTGTGGCCTCAAACCTGCTTGTTCACTCCTAAGAATATTGTTAGTCTCAAGGAACCAGGTCAGTCTCCTGTTAACCATTCTTTCCATAAGTTTAGCCAGCACGCTTGTGAGGGAGATAGGCCTATAGTTGTCAAAGTTGCCAGGATCTTTGCCCTTTTAAGTACTGGTGTTACTATGGCAACTTTCCATTGGTTAGGTACGAGACTGATCTCCTAGATTTTGTTAAAAAGCGTCAGCATGGTTTCCTTGGCTTTTGGTCCCATTCTAATTAGAAACTCAGGATGAATACCGTCTTCCCCAGGAGACTTCTTGCACTTGAGCTGTTTTATCGCAGCATTAAGTTCCCAAGGTCGGAATGGTTCAGTAAGTTCATTATTTGGTGTTGCTATGTCTTCCTTAATTTCACCAAACTGTCTTACTTGTATCTTTAAACCTCTTGAAGATTTTCTGACATAAGTGTTTCTTTTGCCTGTGGGAATAAAACCTCGCAAAGCAGTTAGCTATTTCGGAGTCGTTGGTAAGCAATTTGCTGTTTAAGCGTATTGGTTCTTTCTTGGGTCTTTCTCTGTTGTTTTGGAGGTTTCTCAGAAATTTGAAAGTGCGTTGGCTATCACTTTGATAGTTGATATTTGAAATGAATTTGTCGAAGGAAGTGCGTTTAGCTTGTAAGATGGCTTGCCTTAGGACAGCTGATTGTCGTCTCCAGGCTTGTACGTCTTCCGTCCTTCCAGTCTGTTCAGCAATTTTGCGAAGGTCGTCCGTCTTTCTTTTCAGTTCCTCAAGGTGTTTAGACCAAAATACTCGATTGTGTTTAGTCTTGCCTCGGGGAATAGTTTTCTTTGCACATCTGATCATAATATTCGGGATATCAGTGCAAAGTTTGTCAGGATAATGGTTGAAGTTTATGGACTTGTGTGAAGTTCATTCTCTAAAAGGTTTGTGAATCTAGGCCAGTCAGCCTTCTTGAAGTTCCATGATAGCTTAGTTGGCACTTTCCTTGTCATGCTTTTGCTGCCGATGGTAATACTAGCAATGACTGGTTTGTGACCAGAACCAGGATCGTCNGAAAATACGTTGTCCAGGGTGCACCACGTGGAGGTAAGTCTATCGCGCTCCCCCATTCGAACATTCTTTAGTAGACTTGAAGACTACCACTTTCTCTTTTAGGTTGAAAACAAATCGATAGAATTGACTATAATGTTGTGCCAAAATGCTTTGCTATTGAGAATGATTGAGTAGAAAAGTTGTTTTGCGAGTAATAAGAATGCAAATCTAAGATGAATTTGTTGGGAAAATCTCAACAANGATTATAGACTGCATATATCTTGAAGTGGTTTTGACATTTCCAAACATTTAATCTGATTATTTCACATTTGTCTTGTGTCGAGCCCATACTCTTGATTAGATCGTAGTGTGAGGTGAGGCCTTCTTTCACTCCAGTTAGAATTCCACTTGCAACTTGTCGGTATTTAGGTAGATTGTACAGGGTGTAACCTGGGAATTGGTAATACTTCAGTTTGTCATCCGAAATGTTAGCTTCCATAATTGTGAAAATGTCTACATCATAGGTTTGCAGGATTTTCTGTATTTGGATCTTTTGTCCGGAGACATTCCTCCAGCATTCCACTGGAGGATCTGAAGACGTTGTGATTCGCCCTGACGAGGGCGATTTTTGTTATTGCCTTTTTTAAAGCTAGTCATAATAAGTCGAAGTCAAAAAAAACGAATTCCGAGTGATAGACTTTTTTGCAGTAAGAAAATACGTTGTCCAGGGTGCACCACGTGGAGGTAAGTCTATCGCGCTCCCCCATTCGAACATTCTTTAGTAGACTTGAAGACTACCACTTTCTCTTTTAGGTTGAAAACAAATCGATAGAATTGACTATAATGTTGTGCCAAAATGCTTTGCTATTGAGAATGATTGAGTAGAAAAGTTGTTTTGCGAGTAATAAGAATGCAAATCTAAGATGAATTTGTTGGGAAAATCTCAACAACTTGGCGTTTCCTTTACAGCCACTTATCAAGTTCTGTAACAAATTGACTAATTATACAGTTCTACGTTGCTGCTCAATGGAAGGAACCAATGTGC
This sequence comes from Rodentolepis nana, assembly GCA_900617975.1. NCBI lineage: Eukaryota > Metazoa > Platyhelminthes > Cestoda > Cyclophyllidea > Hymenolepididae > Rodentolepis > Rodentolepis nana. Next base: position 20,224 of record UZAE01013261.1, on the reverse strand, counting down.
GAATGGAAGCAAATCGAACTTTATACCTCAAACCTTTCCCTAGGAAGGGAAAAATAGAACCTGACTTAATATCATGAAGTATTTTTAGTTAAGTCCAATTCTGTAGATCTGTCAGTCTGAGACAATTTTGCCACTTTTCATTGAATTTGATTTTCTTGATTTGTTCTGCTAAAGAAGGTAAAAGATAAACAAAATGTGTGCAACACTTTATAGCTGAAATGCAACGCATGAATAAATCTTTAATTTTCAAAAAATGCTCAACTCACGTTTAGGAATACATCATTATTAGTTGTTCTGATATATGGCAAAATACGTTTCATCTAAACTTTATTTAATGGATTAGGCAGCACTACGCTTTTCCTATGCAAGTGATTGCTTTTCGGATGATTAATTCGTGCAGTAATTTCAAAACCGTAACTTTGGCATATTTTAACGTTGAATGAGTTGAAGTACTTCAGTTGTCTTATTTAGATGAGTTGACCTGAATTGAGTTGAAAATGCATTATCGCAATTTTAGAAAACAAGTCATAAGAGACGTCTTATATTATCAACGCAATGTAATTTATCATGTTTCCACGTGCTAGAGTCTTCCTTTGCAGTTAGTACTACTTTTCAAATTACCTGAAATTCTCCTATTTATACCTTGGACCTCAAATTGGTCGAGAGGAATGGGAGAATAGAATAGAATCTTTTAATTTTATCAGATTTTTTAGATCTGTCAGTCCGAGACAATTTTTTCCGTTTTTCAGTAAAATTAATTTTCTTGCCCAAGGATTATGAATTTTCTGTTTACTGAAGTGAGAACAATAAGCATTCTCATTCAACCTCCTGCATTCGCCTTTTCTTTCTTCAATTCCCAGGAAGACGTCTGCACCTCCATTGTAGCATGGAATTCGCTCACATGGTCTTCGACACGCAAATTGTGAATTTATACACAAGAATTTCATTTGAGAGCCCTTTGATGACAAATAGTTGGGTTATATGTGCTTTGAATGGAATTAAAAACACTGAGGTTCATCTCTGTGTCTGTAATGAGTGGCTCACAGCAATGCGATATATTTATTTACTTCAAATCTAATCTGTTTCTGCCTGCCTGTGCAAGCATTTTGGAACAAAGGATGCAATAAATCCGAAATTTCATTCATCGCCAATCAGTTGTCTGTATTTTACAGCCTCTTCAATTGTACAATAACGCAATCTGGGTGTACGGGTGACTTAACACCACGTGCCACACTCTGTGCAACGAATATTCTTACGGCAGAAAAGTCTATAATCCCGCAGTTGACTTCTAACTTCAAACTACCATCACCCCACTGTTCATCATATTCGACCGCTTCCACAGTTTTCATCTCACCTTCTCTCTGCCATTTTGTCATCTGTTTTTATATCTGTGAATCACCCTTCTGTCCTCCTCTCAATATTTTGTGACCTTGATGTTCCTTTCCTCTGAGAGGCCCGAAGTAAACTGAAGGACTAATGATAGCTATCGTAAAGACTGTCATTTGATGCACATTATCAATATAAAAATTGGCAATTGGCTGGTTTAAGAACAAAAAAAGTCATCACGGCTATCAGTATTGCAAGGTTTCCTGATCACAAAGCCACTCACCATGCAGTTTTTATTTTCTATTGTGACGTCAAAACTATATATCGTAAAAAGGCGAATACTGTCCTACAGTTAGAAAGTGTATGCTGATTACAAAATAGAAGTAATATTTGCTTTAATAATGCGGGGTGACCTTTGAACTTATAGAATCTGGCAAATCTGACATCGATCTAAGCCAAAACATAAATACATAACCGGATTTACAATGATTTGATAATATGTGTACTCATAAAATTTTCCAAGCATTCATGTCTCTTTTTTTCAAATGAACTTCAATCCTTACGCACGTTTAAAATACGCTGCAAGGTCACCTGATGTGTGGCATGAAATGACTTACGTAAAGAAGGTGCGATTTGTAACTAACATAATTTACTGAATATAGCAAAATTAATTCCAACCTAATCGATTCAAATTTCCATCGAATTTGTTTACCTTTAAGTAATACACATTTACAAAGATAGGCGCACTGGAAGGTAGTTGACATAAATAATGTGTCAAGAAAACTATCAACAGTAAGATGATGTTTCGATATAAAAGACGCAATGTTTTTTTATGATTTGTGACAGAAAATTGTGACATCTGATTTATACTCATCTTTACTTGAGCAAAGCCATTCACTTACTGATTTTTCGAGTAACTTGCTAAAACGTCTCATATTCAGTATATTCTTTTATCCTCCCGCTCGACGCAACCCATACGTTATTTATTTTGAGATTATATTCTCAAGCGATTGAATTCTATCCATTATTTTGCTTTATTTATCGATCAATGTGATTCACGTGTTCTCTTTCGACTAAAATTTACTCTTGCGAATCGGTACCAGAAATGATGGATAGATTTCTACCAATAACGAATATCGTTTCCAGATGAAGAAATAATGGTTTGAAGCAGATAGACACAAACTTAAGTCACGAGCCATTTTTTATTTTGAAAACCAGATTTATTGCTTTTTTTCATTGACACAAAGTTTTAAAAAAGTATGCACCACTTAAAGCATTTTCATTTTAAAGGAGGTGATAGAATGCAGAATAGGGACGAAAAACTGCAATTATTGTAAAGTTGATAAATTATTTATTTATATCAAAGGGCAGGCGTTTTGATGGTTATCATTAGCCCTTTAGTTGACTTCAGGCTTCACAGAGGGGAAGGAACTTCAGAGTAAAAAAAGTCGAGAGGGCTCAGGCTTCACAGAGGGAAGGAACATCAAAGCGAAAAAAAAGTCGAGAGGGAGGAGGGGCAGCATCAAACTGAAAAAAAGTCGAGAGGGCGGGGGTGGACAGAAGAGTGTTTCAAAGACGAAGGTAGAAAAGGTAAGGTGAGTACCATAGAAGTAGTCGAATATGACATGCCGTTTGAAGTGAGAAGTCAACTGCCGCGTTATAGGCTTTTTTGCCGTATGAGTATACATTGTCCAGGGTGCACCACGTGGAGGTAGGTCTATCGCACACCCCAGTTGATAACTTATTAGCGCTGAGATATTTAGCGCTGCAAATGGAAGCTAAATGTCAACATCTGATCACATGCTAATAAATCTGTTAGATTGCACTTTTGACACAAGTGTGCCACTATTTGCATTTAGTAGTGTTCGTATTTTCAAATACATTAGTATGGTAAGGTTCTGATGTGTTAATGCAAGTTGGTTTTAACTTGCTTATTCCGACTCTAATAAAGCACCATATGCCATTCGTTGATTATCTTTAATTTTGCATTTACTTTAAGAGGGCAACAATTAATTTTACTCAAATTACACTTTATCATGATCCGATTGATGCCTATTCGCGGATTCTTATGATCGACAGGTGTCTATGCTTTTCTCTCCAACCGATGTGCTAATTAGTGCATGGATAAGTCCCAGCGATGTAAAGATATGCTATTGTTGCTAGCAAGTTGCAATAAAGAATCTATAGAGTAAACGACATCAAAGGTAAACCGAATTAATCGTCAAATGTGTTAATTTTCCTCTTTCACAAGGTGTGGATTGAAACAAATAAACCGCACCACCGAGCAACTACATGTTGGGGCGTGACAACTGATGCACAACATTGAAACAACAGGCAAAATACGAGAAAACAATTGAATAAACATTAATAAAAGATAGTCATATTTGAGTTTGAAAATCACACTTTCTGTTATCAATCGTATTGGTTTCTTTCTACATCTTTTTAGCATCTTTTAATGGAAAGCTCGTATTCATCCTATTAAATGAAAGTTTAGATTTAAAAATGGTTCAGATTCAATACTTTCTTTCTTTTTATCAAACACATAGAGCTCCTCTTCCTTGATTTCATGGAAACATGATGCCCTGATTGTTTCCAGATGGTCCGATTCATCAAAAATAACAAATCAGAAAATATGTCAGACTGATTTTTAAAATAATACAAAATTTAAACTAATTCTGGCAATTAGAATATGCATTTCGAGGTTAGGAATGGGTTGTTTTAAGTCGTGTTGGTGACTTTATATTAATTACATAGATATGACTACTGTCATACCAAAGGGAGTACGTTTGTAACGTCAAAAGCTAGTATACTAAACAATATCTTTAAATAAATCTTAAATTTCTAAAACCCAAATCACTGTGGTTCACGATGAACCAATTTCAGATGTGTATTTGATTTGAGAATTAGGCATTAAAACCATGCTAAAATTTGTTTATTTATTTCAAATGGCAGGCATTTTGATAGTGTTCATTAGCCATTTAGCTGGCTTCAGGCTTCACAGATAGGAGGAGAAACATCAAAGTGACAAAAAGTCGAGGGGGGACAGAATAATGATTCCCAGAATAATGATTTAACAGATGTAAAAAAACAGACAGACTGACAAAAAGGTAGAGGAAAGGTAGGATGATTACTGTGTAGGGGTCGAATATATTGCAAATGAACATAAAGCTATTTCGGTTAGCTCATGAATTAACAGCGTTTCATGACTTTACCTATCCTACCAAATAGGTTGCTCAAATGGATACACTCTCATAAGCAAGTTATATTCTTGTGATTGCCCTTTCACATTTTAAGGTGTTTTATATTCGTTATCCACTTGAATTCATAATTTGTTCAATTTAGTTCTCTTCGGTATCACTATTCAGATTTTAAAGTGACTGTGTCCACTTGAACAATGGGGCTTAAAATGTTTCAATCTTAAATACCAATTATTCATATAGATAATGTAAAAACGACCTTAAATAAAATCCTTTTATTTAAATGACTCTCAAATAAAACTACTTGGTGAAATAATAAGGAAACTAAATAAATGTTATTTTCAACTTTCTTGCTAATACTTTGCCTTTTTAGAATTTATTCAATGTGCAATCTAATACTAAATTGTTTCACGGCATTAATATAATGAAGTTAATAATGCTTGTAATTATCATTTATTATGGCACTAACGTAGCACGAAGACAGTGTGTGCTGAGTTGCATTACTCAGACAAAGTCCAAATAAGTTGCCTTATGCATTTTCGGAACAGCAAAATGAAATGGCTGCTCAACTGTCAAAATTGTCAGTATTTGTGCCGCGCCTGATTATAACCTTAAGCAAATGCAAGGCTTACCAGGTTATGAATGCAAGACAGGCTTACATTGCATAAATTAAATATTAATATTTTTAAGTTGCCTGGCCAATAAAATAATCGAGCATAGTTGCAGATATAATATCATTCAAATTGAGCAATAAATGAGACATTATTTCCTGAAAGCTGAGTTATTCGATGTAGAGCGTAATTGAGTGTCATCTTAAATTAATTTAGAGCATATTTTGCACTTTGCTAAAAAATCTTTTCTCTAATGGTTATGGCGTAATTAAGCAAATGAATGCAGGCAATATCTGCCCATTATTGTATAAGTTGGGATGAAAGTGCAATTTAAATTGCTACTGATTTACTATGTGTGTTACAATATTTACAACAGTTCCAAACTAATCCTATTAAAAATAATTTGAACCTATTTACTAGAGTAAAATGTAAGCACTTATTTGAATTAGCATGAATTTATAATTGGTGTGTTAATGCACAATCCACAAATAATGTAAAAAATTAACATAATTAAAAAAGTAAAACTTTGATGATTTTGAATTTTAGCGCTGACGGCGTAAAGTAAATTTTATTTCTCGAAACTATAACTGATCGGCAGTTCACGAACTCCATTATTCCTTAATCGGATTTTTTGTATGCAAATGTTGTAATAGTTTAATTACCATAAATTCAATAAACTAACAGATAGAAATAGGTTTATACATTTATGTTTTACTACGACGTTCTGTAACTGAAATCGACAGTTTAAAATATTAAAAATAATGACACATAGTTCTGATTTTAACCAATGAGTTATGACACAAACATTCTTCACGAAATAATTGTCTATTTGGTAGCTGTTTTATTGGTGATAGACAGCCATCAATCACTTTATTTTGCATTTATTGTAAATTGCTGGCTACCTTGCGTTTGCCCCCGAAAACAGCTAACATTAAAGAATGTTTGATGAAAGACCTGTTCGTTTGCTAATTTTGATATTATAAGCATCCACTTTTCGACTTCTTATACAATTGTACTCTTGTCAAAGTTCATTTGTAGCAGAATGAAATAATTTTCAACTCTTCAATACGTGCTTACTAAATTCTGTTGATTGGACAACTATTTTTAGTCAAATCAAATTTTTAAAAAAGGCGTATTAAAACTCAGATACGAATCAAAAGTTATTGGAACTTTAAGTTGAAATGGTCTTGAGAGTAACAAAGCTGCCGAATCGTGAAAGTGTTTAATTTGTAAATCTAAATTTAAAGTCAGTTATATTAAATGACATCTTCAATACTTTTCTGAAAGTTTAAGCTAAATATAAAAGCTCATACTAAAGACGTTTAACAAGAAATATAAACATTTCTACAACGAAATATGACATTCACATTGAAAAAAGGTAAATTAAACTTTAAACATGATTCCCAATGAACGGTAACTAAAGCACATATTAGATAGCTTTTCATAAGTACATTAACCACAGAAATGTAAGTAGCGTTCTACTGAGATTGCTATTCACAGTTATGAGTTAATTTCATTTTCGCTTTATGAATTTATTTCTCTTATTTACGCGTAACATTCTAAATTCACTTGAATCAATTCTCGCAATATCTTTTAATGGCCTAGTCATATATTTTAGCAAAGTAATCGCCGAAACTGGAAAGCATAGAATAAAAAGTGGGCAAAAATATTTGTAATAAATTGTTTCGATATTTTTGTAAATAAGCATTCTTGGTAGAACAGAGGGCGTAGATTTGACAGATTTTTCACGTTCAATAAATGTCCTAGCACCCATGTTGATAAATAGAACTAATTTCGATTTCTGTGAGACTTTTTAAGGTAAATGCCGATTTATTGTGGCAAACTTCATTGATGCCTAAGGTTTAGTGAGCCTTTGTATTGGATGCAGCGGGAAATGCCCTTTTCACAACAGAAAATGGAAAAAACATGTCAAATAGCAAATCCATAATTAAATCTCGTTATTATTATTGAAGTAATTTTTAACTATTTGCACTCAGGAAAACCAATTGTCAGTCATTATATAGACTGCATAAAATTACTATTAAAAAGATCTCAATAAATGAATAAAATTTAGTGATTTGCATGCTTTTCAGAATACATTTGTACAAAACATTATGTTGAATAGAAAACTATTTCAAGCCAATTATAGGCCTTTACAATTACAATTAAGTTAAACATTATATTTATCTCTGTAATAAAGAACGAGACCAAGAAAAATGGAGAGCGCAATTCTTTATATTTAATATAGTACCGGATAAATATTAATAAAATATCGCAAAAAGGTAACCAACTATGGCAGATTTTGTACAGAAAAATTCTGAAAGTCAAATTGCGAAATTCGAATTCGTTTGCACCAGAGAAAATGCCCGTATTCAATGGATTTTTAAAAATATAGATGGAAGGCTGTTTGACATCAGTTAGAACAGAAATAATTTTTAAATGCAATAACGAAAAAAAATTTTTAACCTGATTCGAATTTGGTCTAGTTTATTAATTAAAATGTAAAATGGAAATCTAACATTTGAAATTATTAAATGTCAAAATTTCTTAGCTTGGCGAACATTTCAATCTAGGTAGCGAATTCCAAAAAAGAATCGATAGGGTAAAATTCTCTCAAGGATAACCTAAGTAACCGTCAATAATGTTCATTTAGTTTTAAACCATTTATATTCATCACAAGTTGTATACAACCAAATACGGAGGCATCTGTTTCTCACCAAGATTCAATTCCGATGCGTACATATTCATCTGCCCTACAAAGTTATGCAAACAAAAAATTAACAGAGGGAAGGAAAAGCATATAATAAATCAATATTTGAAAATTTTCATTTTTGAAATTAAAAATTCACTTAATCTTTATATTCGTTAATTATTGCCTTTGTATCTTTTAAAATTCTTTAGTTTATTTGTATGAATTGAGATATTTTCCATATTATGGAATAGAAATGTTCATTTTATTCAAATGTATGGATTTTAATTTCTTTTTAAGGCATCAAATCACCAAGTGCTTTTATTCTTGGACCGCTTGTTAATTCTGGGCAGAGGATAAATTAATATATTTCGCACAGACAGCTTCTCATTAAATAAGCTAAATTAGGCAAACGGAAAATGCGTTTCATATTCCTTATTAACTAGCATATAATCTAGCTGATTATTTTTACAAGCGCTCAAAGATTTTTTCTTTGGGGAGTTTTACAAAAATGCATTAAAAAATCTGAACAACTAGATTTATACTTTTCCCATGATTTCCAGAGATATTCTTAATAAAATTCATTAAATACCATATGCAGAGTTTATGTCTATTTGCATCTACGTATTAATCTTATTTTAACTCTACTGAATTTGAATTCTAGTCGTGCATACCTCAATCAAGAGAGTCCAGTTCAATTTATTATACCTTATCGAGCAAGCTCAAAGCTGGTTATGTCTAATCAGTTGTGAAAATTCCATATATATATATATATATACATATATATTTTCATTAAATCTCTCAGTTTTATTCAATTTATAAGCAAATGCACAATAATTGTTTGTTGTAGTACGTTATTATGATTTATATTGAATTTATGTTTTGATTATTATCACAATGGTAGCTTCCTTAATCAATTTATAATATGTGTTTTAACAATTTGATCAACTGTTAATTAAGAGTGAAGAGTGTTAAATATATTTTTCACAATGGCTGTAGTCACGCGAACATCCATGTACCGATTCCAAAAAGGACTAAAATTGAACACAATATGAAATTAAATGAATTGAGAAATTTTAGAGCATAAAAAAGATGAAGATCAGATTTAAAAAGAATAACTTGCTTGTGAATCCGAATGAGCAACCTTGTTAGACGAATAAATAAAGCAATGAAAATGCCTTCGAAGTAAAATACATTTCAAATACTTCAAAAAATTTCCCGAATATTAAAATTTATACATAAGAAATGAAAAATCATTTCAATAATTGGATCTCCAAAATTAGTACAGATATCTTGGCAGATGATCACTAATACTATATTACAATTGCCTAAAAGCCGTTCACTCAAGTTTATGTTTCAGTTAGGTTTTATCTTACTAAAATACCATTCAAACCACATTATATATGATTGCAAGAAATAAGTAAATACTGGGAAATCATTACTTGTTGTTAATGGGACTCCATTCTCTGAAATTAACAACGTTTTATAATCTTTAGTACCCCATTTCAATGTGATACTTTATCTATTTTGGTAATACAACAATTATATATTTTTTTACAATAAAATCAAAAGCACTGCTTTGAGCAAATCGGAACTCACTTTTACACTCGATGACATCAGGGGACTCCCCTTAAAAGAGGAAATGTTTTAATCTGTTGAGATTAATAAAGGAATCATGCAATAGACATATGAGATTTACCTTTTTTCAACCAATAAATAGTTACTCCAACGCTTGAATATGTTGTAGAAAAAACTAGATTACTCCTTTCTTCAGAGCCATTTCGTTCATATACAACTGCGAAATCGAATCGATTTTCATCCACGTTTTTAGTTAGGTTACCTTAAGATTTGAATAATTGATGCTAAGCTACTTATATTACAAAATCATTAAGAATATAATTACTCACTACAATATTTATTATTATAGCTTGAATTTGCGGTCATTCCTTCCCATTCACATAACATTGTTTCGCCAACTAACAACGAGCCCTTAAAGAAAATTTGTGCTATTCATTTAAAATATTAAACTCTAGGCAAATTGAAAGAAGCAAAGTGATTATGCATGTCACTTTCAAGCACTATTTCAATTTAAGATGATCCATATATAATAATTTCAAATAAAATCTATTAGAAAAAATTACATACCCTTGGATGGCTGGTTGATCCATTTATCGCAAAGTGAATTTCGACAGAACTACTCCCATTCGCATATCTAGCAAACGGAAAGGATACTCGTGGTATCACATTTCCTAAAATTACCGGCAATAAGTATTAATAAGAGGGAACATTTTAAAGGTATTAAATAATTATATAAGCGATGGCGATATAATCTCTAGGTGCGAGAAATTTCCAACCTGGTTCAACGGGTCTGAACTGGCACTTTGGAACAATATTTGCTATGCATATGTCAGGGCGTCCAGTTACGTAAAATTGTTCGTACTTTGTTGCATCAAATAGTGTGATATTAACGTAATCTAAATTAAGATTGTCTTAAGCAAAGACGAAAAATCATTACTTGAATCTTTAAAACAGGGTTTTCCGATCACTTTTTTATTCACCAAGCAATTTCCATTTTCTATTGAGAGATCAAACCATTCAGATTGCCTATATAGGTCAGCCACCTGAAAGTTGAGAAATATAATAAGATTTCTCCATTAAGTCGATGCTTACCCCAATATCATCCATGGAAAATACCATAAGCTCTGTTTTCCCACCTGACTTTGCTACAATCCTTGAACATGTAGAATCCGGCAAAAATTTGACATCTTTCTCAAATGACAAATTTATTTGCAGTAAAATTAAAGCAAAGATATAAAGAGCCATAGGTTTAGGTGTGCCTAAAAATGTGGCACAAATTTCTTTATCTCCCTTTTATATAATTAAATTGCGAATTCGCTTGCATTTAAAAGGCTCGTCAAGGTCACACAAATCATTGATATAAAATATTATAGTGACGTAAGAGTAATGAGTAATTAGCTTTTAAAGATATTTATTTGAGCACACTTAAAATAAAAAACTGTATTTTCGAGAAAAAGACATGATGAAAAAATTTCAATTTTTTAACAAACTATTGTATATTCAATTTTTAAAGTGCAATAATTAAAAGACTGGGTCTTTGTCTCTAATTCGAGATATTAAAACATATTTTACATTCTTAGCTTACTTGCTCTATTGCTTCATTTTATAGCCCTGAATACTCTATTTAGCCAATTTCCCCCAATATATATTTGATAATATCTTTGTCAATAACTAATTGGATTTTCATGGATTACCTCTTTTTCCGATAATATCCTTTTAAGTCGGACGCAATATTTTTAATCTAGTATTTGTTTGTTTGTTGGCATTTCTGTATGATTGTAGCCTATCAATCTTTGAATTTCTTGGGCAACAAAACATTTATATTTATACCAAATGGCAAGCATCTTAATAGTGATCATAAGACCTTTCGCGGTTTTCGGGTTTCACAGAGAGGAGGAGGAACATCAAAGTGACAAAAACACAAGAGGAGGGATGTAAAAGTGACATACGGACTTAAAGGCATAGAAAAGATAAGATGAGTACTGCGAAAGCAGTAGAATATTACACAAAGTGAGGTCATGGTAGTTTAAAGTGAGAAGTCCCTTAATAGAATTTTTGACGCATGTTCTACGATGCCCAGGGTGCACCATGTTGAGGTAAGTCTATCGCACATCCCACCCACAAAACATTGTTACAATTTAGACAATTACAAAAAAACGTTACAGAGACAATTGTATGTTTAGTGGAATAAACCTTCATTTGTCTCAATCTATTCATTTTCATTTTGGCTAACTTCATTCTTTTGCGTTAAGTCTATCTCTGGAAGAGCATCTTTAAATTCCTCACTCCAAATTGTATAGGGTTTTGCTTAAAATAAATTTTATGTTCTAAAATTGATATATGGTGGTATCTTTATAACAAATTAAACCATTAAGGTTAAACAAAAACTAGCTTGTAATTTTGTTTCGTCATTTTAAGGTGAATTAGATTGTTAATTAATCGAAGGCAGTTGAAACTCGCCTAATCTAATTCTGGTTGAATATTGAAAATAACCATGCAATTCACATTAATAACGGTTTTTGCAATCTTGATTTAAAATATATCAATAAAAACCCATTATGCTTACGTATCTTGCCTCAAAAAGCCCTATGGTTTTCATCCTTAAAATATGAATGACAATTAGACGTAACATTTCACAATCTATTTATCACGGACCATTTATTTTTTTGGTACTAGAGTGTGAGGAAAGCCTATCAATTAATCAATTGATATAACCACAAAATCTGCAAAAAAATAAAGATTATTGAAAACTTTGTTTTAATCTTCTTAAAATCTATTTCAATCAAGTAAATCATTGCCCACTTTAATTTGAAAGGTCATTTGTTTGCAACACTTCAAATGCAAAATAAAAATCAATTTCCGTAGAACCATCTGAAGTCATTTTATTGTTGCCCTCATTTAAGAAAATTTTCATAATTTAAAAAAAGTTCAGTTTATCCTATTACCTCTTTTTCTTCAATGAAATGGATTTGACATCAGTTAAACATCAGTTAAAATTCACAATCGATTTATATTGATCTTAAACAACAATGGAAATTATGGTGATTTTATCTTATGCTCGCATATATATATATATATGTAAATCGTGCCAGCAATAGAAGATTAGTTTAATTTAATTAAATGACCTTGATATCGTCGTTTGCTTCGATTCAGGTTAGGGTTGGGTAAAACAATATTGTTAGGTTTCGAATCCTAATATGAACCTTGAAATAATATGAAGTCAATTTGAGCAAGTCATCTAATGCAATTGGGCAGAAATTCGCCTATCATCTTCTAAGTATAAATAATTTTAATTTTTTCCAGCTTTCTACCGTTCGCATTTTAGATGCCGACAAAATAACCTACCTCATATTTTGTCATAATCTCAACAAATATATGTGTCATTTGAAGTGTACAGAAAACTAAGTTTAAGGTAAAATACATTCAACAAAGATGGACATTGCTGATCTTTGACTTTTGAAAGATATGATGTCAATACCATGGCAGTCCAAGCATTGCATTTCTCCATATTTATTGCCATGTAAATATTTCTTTTTCATTTAAACAATGCGTGTGATGAATAAATAATTGTGTTTACAATACCAAAGTTGCATAATTTGTGACTATTTTCAGTTTATATTTTATTTACAATGCATTTGATTAAGACAGTAGTTTGCAAGTTATTTTACATTGAAGAAGGAATTATGACGCAATTGGTTAATTTTAATTCCATAGGTTTGCACATAAATTCAATACGACGTGTGAACCATCTGTGTCACATCACATGTTTTTGTCAATCTTGATATATTACACCAATAACAAGTTTATGGGTTAGCGATCAATGATTGCATTTGATTGATAATTTCACTTTGAAGTAAGCTGAAAAAGATTCTTAGATCTTGACATTGAGTCATCATGGTAACCAAACTGTAATTAAAATAGTTTAATATGGTTTAAGAATAAATTATTTTCTAAAATTGACAATAATTTTAATGACTCACAAATAAGATTACCCGAAATTATTTATGTTCATCGCTGTGTGTGATAGACTTACCTCCACGTGGTGTACCCTGGGCAACGTATGCTCATACGGCGAAAAGGTCTGTTGACCGGCAGTTGACTTCTGACTTCAAAATATACCATCACCCCACTATATGTCAAATTCGACTACTTGGACAATACGCATCTTGCCTTTTCTCTGGCTTGGGGCCGGCCTGTCTACTTTACAACTATAAATCATTTTCTGTCCCCACCTAGATTTTTCGTCGCTTTGATTTTTCTCCTTCTCTCTGTGAAACCCAAAGTCAGCTTGTGGGCTATTGATAACTATCAAAACGCCTGCCATTTGAAATAAATAAATTTATGTATAATAAGAAAACGAATGCTTGAATTTACATGTTAGAGAGCATACTAATCCCTTGAATTATTATATTTATTTCATATTCGTAAATATTTTTAGAATCAAAGGCACTCCTAAAAAAACAATTGCCAGAAAGGGTATACGAATGAAAATAATGTAACTGTTTTGACTAAATTTGAAGTGCATGTTTTACATTTATGCAAATAAAGAATGAATGGAAAATTAAAATGGTGAAGTAAGTAAATCTTTTGTAGCAAAAGAAATATGTAGATATTTGGAAAGCTGATACAAAATTGGTCGTTTCGGTTGCTTTTTGAAGCACATTTAAATTTGCTAGAAGTTATAAGAACGGCATCAAAACTTTTATTCTAAAGGATGAATGTCAAGTCTTCTTTCAACTGTGATAGGAGCGTTAACATTTCTCAAAATGGGGTTGTATAGATTGTTTTCTGACCAAGAGAAACCGATTTTAATAATGAAGCATTTATGACTCATTAATTGATAGAAATATTTACGTCAAGACAACATAAATAAAACTTATAATCACTTAAATAAACTAAAAATAAAATAACTCTTTGCTCAAATTTGCTTTGACTGTTTAAATGGGCTGCATCGGCGTAGAAATTTGCATTGACATTCAATAATTTTACTTATCAAATTGACTATTATTCTCATGCACAATGCTACATTATCTACCATCTTAAATGACAACAATAATTTAATCCAAAGTATCAAAAGTAATTTTAAAAAATTGTAATGTAGAAACTAAATATATTCAATCTGAAAATGTTAATATCTGCATCTGGTTTAAGTTTTGAGCTTGAACATTCAAGACAACGCGTTCTAATTTCAGCGAAAACTAATTGCAGGCTAATAGAAAGTTTATATTACATTAGAAATATTGCATTCGTTAAAATGTTGTCAATTAAAAGCAGGGATCTTTTAGATTTTCTTCAGTTTAAAGATCGGCATTCCATTGCCTTTATCTTTATCAATTAGGGGTGTGCGATAGACTTACCTCCACGTGGTGCACCCTGGGCAACGTATATTCATACGGCAAAAAGTCTTTTAACTTGCAGTTGACTTCTCACGTCAAACTACCATCACCTCACTCTATGCCATATTCGACTACTTCCACAGTACTCACCTCACCTTTTTTCTACTTTTGTGTTCGTCACTTGCATCTTTGAAACACTCTTCTGCCCCCCATCTCGACTTTTCAATTTGATGTTCATTCCCCTCTGTGAAGACTGAAGGCAACTTAAAGGCTAATGATTACTATCAAGACGCCTGCCATTTGATATAAATAAATAAATATTTTTATCAATCAAATAATAACTAATTTAACAGTAACAAGATATTTTACCATTCATGTGAAATATTTTGGCAAGAAAGACAAAAATGAAAGGGTGCATATTGATATTAGATTACAAGTCAAATGGTCATATTTATGAAGTTCATTAGAATTGGGTTTGGGAGAAATTTATGAAAAATGTTTTGTTGATATAAGACAACGTTTTATATGTTATAATTTTCAATAAAGAAGAGTATAAAACGGGACAAAAATTAATGGCTCATCTACAGCTGAAATGACTATTTTCAGTGCTTTTGAAAGTACAGTCAGATTCATTAGTTAAGTTAATTGAATATTAGTTTATTTTAAATCATTTCAACGTTTATTAATCGTAACTTTTCATACTATCCCAATTTAAAGCAGCTCCTAATTTTCCATATTCTATTTAGAAAAAAATAAATGATATATGATAATTTCAATGCACCTTTGAACTCCTTAGCATGCTATCAAATATGCGTAATGTGGTTGACATAATTTTAAGAATCTTAATTTCATATAAGTAAGTATTCTCTTTGATCTCTTAAACAAAGTGAAGGAATTACATTGCCGACTTATATAGCTTTAGATTAAATGAATATTTCCGTAATAATTTTATGCATTGCTGCCATTATTAATATTTTGAAATTAATAGCAAGTTGCGATATCACATATTTCCCAAGCAAATCATGTCCATTCCAATGAAAAATGCACAGTGTTGCTGAATCATTTGGGTTGCAGCTCCAACACGTCTTTACCACTTAATTTGGCAAATAATAGAAATATTTATTTTAACAATACTGTGAAATTTTTAGCACCGAGTAAACGGTGATTGAATAATATTAAACTAGAAAAAAATGGTAACTTCTATTTACTCAATGTTTAGGAGAAATAGATAAATTCATTTATGCTTAATCGCACATATGGCCTCTAGTTAACAGTCAAATATAAATATGGATATTATCTTAGATTAAAAGATTTGAACTTATATTTGGTGAGAATTTTGTTATGCTACCGACTTCAATTTTACATAAAATTGGTTTTTCAAAATTTTCATCAGTTTGAGATGTTAAAGTAGGAATAACTTTCAATAACTTTACTGAACACTGTTAAAATCAGAAATCATAGATGGAGACATTATCTGCTTAAACAATTTCTTGTGCTTGTTTTTTTTCATTAATATTTTAAAAATTAATGTAAATACTACTGACAAAATATAATAGCACATGTGTTATGGAAGGCTAAACGTAAATACTTGGTAGAACATATGCACAAGTTATTAAGATAGCAAGATGCATGTATTTTATTTTTCATTGTTTAGAAGTGCGTAGAAATAAGAGAGAGTTGCATTCAAAAATAAATATCTAACTTACATGTGAGGGGCATATTCAGAATTGAAATCCTGCCAAGGCAAACAGGCGCAATATTATAGAATAATAACTAATTCATTAATTAACTTAAATACATTTATCTCTGTTAAATTACTATCACAAGAAGGTTCTAGATTTAATGAAAATTAATGTAGTGTTAATCAATGACTGGCAGTTAAAAATATGGCTAGCAATTACTGCTTAACACATCAAATAATTTGCATATTTTTGTAACTCATGAATACAGCCGGTTTACGAAAAAAGAATTAGATTTCAAATGTTAAAGGTTAGACGTTGAAAAGTAGCAACTTACGGTAAGTTGTTTTGATAAATCGAAATGTACGTGTTTTTTAATTAAGCGAGTGTTTAATTTGTGCCTCTACAAATAGCTTTATTGATGACTACTGGCAAAGTGGGGGAAGAGAGGGTAGCCTGTGAACTAAGTGTTTAACTTTTATAAGAGCTTCATTAAATTATCATTTACCAATATTTTGAAACGAAAAAAAGCATTAAATCATAATATAAAGAGTTGGAAAGAATAATATGTGTGCTGGAATACCTATTATTCAAGACGTTCTGAGAATACCCTGGAGCTACAATCGATAGAACCAATATTATTCAATTTTTAGGACGCTAACTTCGCAATATTTGATCTGCAATAGATTCAATATTATTTTTTAACTGTTTAGGAATGGAATAAAGTCATATTTTGAAATTAAATTGTAAAGAGCGATTTGAAATATCATATTTGGAAGTGACCCATTTTTAAACAAATCGTTTAAATCAAGCATTTAAGGAGATAAAAACAGGATGAAAACGATGGAGAATAATGAAAATAATTTCTCCATTTATCCAACACTAGCCTATATGACAATACAAAAAGAATAACGTTCAATTTACATTCCAAATGGAGTGCGTGATAGACTTACCTCCACGTGGTGCACCCTGGGCAACTTATACTCATAGGGCAAAAAAGTCTATTAACTGGCGATTGACTTCTGACACAGTACTCATCCTACCTTTTCTCTGCCTTCATGTCTGTCTCTTTACATCTGTAAATCACTCTTCTGTTCCCCATCCCTCGACTTTCTGTTACTTTGATGTTCCTTCCCCTGTGAAGCCCGAGGTCAGCTAAAGGACTAAAGATAACTATCAAAACGCCTGCCATTTGAAATAAATAAATAAATAAATTTACATTCCAAATTGGTTAAATTCATTGCTCTTGCCAATTCAACAATTTCAAGTATTTTTGTATCTTTAAGTGTCAATAATAGCATAACCATCTTATCAAGAGTATGAGCTCGTAGTAAATTATATTTGAAATTATCAGATTAAATGTTTGGAAATTTCAAAAATGCTAAGAGATATACGCAGTCTAAAAGACACCCCGGAATATTTACAACTTTGACCTTTTGAGCATCTCACACAAAACTGCAGTATAATAAGACTTTAATGCAAATCCCACAAAGATAGCTAGAAAGGGAATCGAAGACACTCTTATAAGCAACACTATGGAACTTATTTACATAGATTAGCATCTTGCTACACACCCGCACTACAATGGGACCAGAACAACCCCTGACTTGCTCCTGACTTCAAGCGACATCTGTGAGCATACGTCCCACAAAATAATTAACGATCCTGGTTCTGGTCACAAATTAGTCATTGCTTGTATTACTGTCGGCAGCAAACCTATGACACCGAAATAACCAACTAAACTATCATGGAACTTCAAGAAGGCCCGCTGTCCCAGATTCCAAAATCTTTTAGACAACGAACTTCACGTAAGTCCCATCACCTACAACCAACATCCTGACAAATTTTGCAACCCTATCACGAATATTATTATCAAATGTGCAAAGAAAATTATTCTCCGTGACAAGATTAAACCCTTGGTCTAAGCATCACGCATTTACGTAATTGAAAATTGAAAGATTAAAACAAATACCATAAAGGTCACAGACAATAGCAACTTTAATAACTATAGACCTATCGGTCTCACAAGAATGTTGGTTAAATATATTGAAAGAATGGTTTAAGCAGTTTAAAGTATTATTTAAGATAACATTTTAATTGAATTCCGTGAGAGTTTTGTGGCAGCGTAAGGTATACATTTGCTAACAAAATCTTGAATTGCAATTCGCTACGACAAATGACATTAAAAAGAAACAAATGTTCCAATGTCTAAAGGAGAGTGGAAATATGCCAACTTTGAGCACACGACCATGCTTCATGTTTAGGTAGACTTTTTTCCAATGGAAAGTTCAAGGAAATGGACTTCAAAACTCTACTGAAAATTGATAAAATCAACAGACTATAACGGTGACATAATCAATCAAAAATAAACAAGTCATGCATGTTTTCAGTTCTAATATGTTTCAACTAAATGTTTATACTACTGACAAAATTCAGTAGAATATGTGTTCTAAAGGGATAAAATAAATGCTTCCCGAAACTTTTCCAAAAGTTTTCAATGAANGCAATACTCTAGAACTTATTTACATAGATTAGCATCTTGCTACACACCCGCACTACAATGGGACCAGAACAACCCCTGACTTGCTCCTGACTTCAAGCGACATCTGTGAGCATACGTCCCACAAAATAATTAACGATCCTGGTTCTGGTCACAAATTAGTCATTGCTTGTATTACTGTCGGCAGCAAACCTATGACACCGAAATAACCAACTAAACTATCATGGAACTTCAAGAAGGCCCGCTGTCCCAGATTCCAAAATATTTTAGACAACGAACTTCACGTAAGTCCCATCACCTACAACCAACATTCTGACAAATTTTGCAACGCTATCATGAATATCATGATCAAATGAGCAAAGAAAACTCTTCTCCGTGACAAGACTAGACACTTGGTCTAAGCATCACGCATTTACTTAATTGAAAATGGATAGAGTAAAACAAATACTAAAAAGGTCAAAGACACTAGCAACTTTAATAACTATAGACCTATCGGCCTCACAAGAATGTTGGTTAAATTTATGGAAAGAATGGTTATCAGGAGGCTAACATGGATACAACAGTTTATAGAATTATTTAAGATAACATTTTATTTGAATTCCGTGTGATTTTTAAGACAGCGTAAGGGATATATTTTCTAACAAAACCTTGAATTGCACGTCGCTACGACAAATGACATTAAAAAGAAACAAATATTCCTTTGTCTAAAGTAGAATGAAAATATGCCCATTTTGAGCACACGACCAAGGTTTATGTTTAAGTAGACTTTTTCAATACTTTTAAAAAAGAAATAGTCTTCAAAAACTCCACTGAATATTGGTAAAATCAACAAACTATAACGGCGACATAATCAGTTAAAAATAAAAGAAGTCATGCATGTTTTCAGTTCTAATATGTTTCAACTAAATGTATATACTACTGAAAAAAAAATTAGTAGAATATGTATTCCAAAGGGATAAAGTAAATGCTTGCCGAAACTTTTCCACAAGTTTTTAATGAAGCATGTCGATGTTCTTTTATTTTTTATCATTTAAAGGTACACAACAATAAGTGTGAGTCACATTTGGAAATAAACATTGAAATTTTATGTGAGGTAGATTAGTTTGATAAAAGTTTGTGCCTTCTCAAACGGGCACTAATTGTTAGTAAAATCATTAATTCATTCACACCAATTTATTTAAGTGCATTTATCTCCATTAAATACATATCTTTGAAAGATTCTGGATTTAATTCAAATTTAATTATTTGGGATAGGTAAGTTTCTAGGTGGAAAATATAATTCGCTTTCCTTAGTGAGTGCTCATTCTG